>JAYJKW010000362.1:362500-545000 GCA_035084275.1 Hydrolagus colliei
GGTCTAGTTTTTCATAGCTTACTTCTCCAACGCTGGGGATCGTTGTCCTCTTCTGCATTACCTTTAGAACTTGGACAGGCCCCTATTGATGAGGACTGCAGGCGATATTCAAGGTGGGGTCACAGCAGAACATTGTACAGCCTGTCAATGATGTCTGGGCATCTAAATTCCAGTGATTTAGCAATATAGCTCAGTATCCTGTTTGCGTTCATTGCTACATTACACCGTTTTGACACGGCGATTGGTTAGCAGGAGTCAATTAGCAGGTCTAGATCTCCTTCGATTTCCCCCTTAGCAAATTCAATCTTATACATGGTGTACTTATGTTTCCTATTCTTGTATCCTAAATATAGCACTTAGCATTTATCCTAATTAAACTTAATTAGCCAGTTATTAGTCCATATGTATTACAATACAAAATTACATTTGTAAAACACCTTTCACCTTTGCTACCTCCTCTAATACAAAAGTCAGGAAGTGCTGACTAACCTGTATAAGACTTTGGTGAGGCCTCAGCTGGAATACTGTGTTCAATTCTGGTCACCACACTACATAAAGGATGTGAAGACATTGGAAAGGGTACAAAGAAGATTTACTAGGATGGTGCCAGGATTGAGGGACTTCAGCTATGAGGAGAGGCTAGATAGGCTAGGGTTATTCTCTCTGGAGCAGAGAAGATTGAGGGGAGACCTAATAGAGGTTTATAAGATCATAAGGGGTTTCGACCGACAGGGCAAATAGAGAAAAACTATTTCCACTCGTGGGCGAATCTGTGACTCATGGTCACAGATTTAAAATAGTTTCAAGGCGAAGTAGAGGGGAGCTGAGGAGACATGTTTTCACTCAGCGAGTTGTTCGAATCTGGAATGCATTGCCTGAAAAGGTGGTGGAGGCTGATTCGATAACAACTTTTAAAAGGGAATTAGATCTTTATTTAGGGAGAACAGGTCTATTAGGCTATGGGGAGCGGGCAGGGCAGTGGGATTGAATCGCTCTTTTCAAAGAACCGGCACAGACTAGATGGGCCGAATGGCCTCCTTTTGTGCCGTAAATTTCTATGAATCTATGAATCTAAAAAAAGATCCTGGTCTTCACATTTAAAGCCCCCACAAACTACCCCATCTATGACCTCCTATCCCCATATCAATCTGCCCGCCCCCTCCACTCAGTAGACTCTGGCCTGCTCCACGTCCACCGACCCAGCTGCCGAACCATTGTCGGGTGAGCCTCCAGCCATTTACCCCCAACCTCTGGAACTCCATCAAGAATTCGCCCACCATCGCACGCTCCCTAGCCTCATTCATGTCTCGCCTCAAGACTCTCATCTTCGATGGAAACATTGGCAATTTCTTCCCCATACCTGTCCTTAGCTCAGGTCTGAATCAATAACTGTCCTGCGCCTTATGACTTCCTCCTGACGTGGAAGGCAGTATGCAAATGTAATGTTGTTGCTGTTGATGTTGTTACACGCCTCTATGACATCTCACTCTGTCATCCTCTCTGATGAATAAGGAGTTGACACACTTGTGTAACTATTGCTCATTCCTCAAGGTACAACTGCTTGTTTGGATGCAAGTAAAAGTTCCTGTGATACTATTGCCAAACTCATGGCCAACAATCCTGAAGATGAACTACTCATTCCATTCGTGACTGTGACACGCTGCTGTGTTCACTTGCACTTTCATTGCTGAATTTTCATCAGTAAATCCGGCGATGAATTTTGAAATACTTATCTTTCAGGCCATCAATTATTATGTATATTGTTAAGAATTATGTTTTGCAAAATCAATACAGTTTGAGGCAAGTGGCACATTCAACATTAAAATCTCAGGGAACCTTGTATTCGGCATCCTCATGCTCACCATTAATTGAACTCTTCCAAATTCTGTGATCATCTGCTACTTTACTGAACCATAAGCTCCCTTTGTTCAGTCGGCACTCATCTATTTTATATCCACTCCCTACTTGGCTCAACGTTTCAGACATTCTCGCTTCCCTTTGCATTCGCTGGACTCAAACTTTAGTCGCATTATTTCCCATATTCAAATCTTATCTCGAGATTTATCTCTAGGTCTATGGTTTCGATCACCATTTCCCCCATCCACTTCATCACTTGCCACCTATCTCCATCAAATTCAGGTGCCCAGCCGGACATAGAAAGTGCTTTGAAATGTCCCGTTCGAATTCATTACACTGTGTAACCGTAATTTATATTATACAGTAAGACCATTAAGTAAAATATAATGACATTGACCGGATAATCGAAAAGTGGGGGTGCAAATCATTTAGAAACCGATTAAAGAAATGCTCGCAATAAATTTATGAATATTGACAGGGGAAAACAAAAACTAGATTAAATAGTTTTATGTTCACCCAGTGCCTTTATAGCTAGGAAGCCATAAATCCAGCTGCTGATGGCGGGACGGGTAAGATAGGAACACATTTTGTCAAAAAAATGCTCATTGAACAACTGGATTCGAAGGGACAGTGTGGCTGGAACGTTTGAAAAATACAAATTGTCTCACCAGTGAATCCTACCACTGCCAGAATATGGTAAAAAATAAAAGTTATCTGTACAATTGGTGGGAAACCCATGTTCTTCACCAATGTGAGCCAAAGACTCGCTCTGCCTCAAAGACTTATGGAGTGTGCAATCAACTCAGTTATTTAAAGTATGATAATCCTCCATAGAGACCTGCTCAATTGCCCAATAATAGGTATTAGTTATAAGTGATTGAACAAACACCTGCAATATTTATTAGGGAATAGATTACAGTGCATCGTCGAAATGGGGGTGGATATGGAAGTCGTGGCTTCAGAATTGGTGAGGAGCATTTTATATTCCACCATGACAATCTGCCCTCTGCTGGATGTACAACTTTGGCTGTTATCTCAAAACACATTTTGGGGTGCGTCAGCGTCAGTTCTTGTCAACCTGGTGATGAACCCTCCGGGTTTTGGCGAACAAAGAAACACAGAAGAACCATTAGTTCATATCAATTGTGCCACCTGCTTAAAGAACAATTATTTTATTCGCATTGATCAGGGTCCTTACCCCATAGCTTTATAGATTATTTTATTATGGTACCTTGATCGATGCAAGGATGCTTACTCCATACTTATCAAATTGAAACGATATATCTTGTGGATCTTCCATCACTAAACAAACTCACAAATATAAATTAGCATGAGGATGATCAACATCAACAACAAATTACAGTTGTGTATCCCACTTCATGCCAGGTGGACATGCAAAAACAATATATAGTGGAGGACTCGCATGCAAGAACATGGTTTGGATGACGACGGAATGGGAACAGGAAAGCTAGAGGTGGGAATATGACCAAATGCATGTATGAATTGAAGTAGGCAAGTAAGGGCGGCAAAGCAAAGAGATGGTGGGAATGAGTTCTGGTAGCTGGTAGAGAAAGGGTGAAAGAAAATCGGAGCCCTGCTGCTCAGTGGTTTGAGCGCTAGCCTTTTAAGTTAGAGACCTGGGTTCAATTCCAGACAGGGCAAAAGCTTGGGCAAGTTTCCTTACTCCACACGCCTGATAATAGTAACTTAAAAACAAAGTCATTTTGTATCCACGACTGTTGTCAGACGTTCCTCTTCTCAATTGCCTGCCATATATCACCAACATATACATTTAACAACAACAACAATTGACATTTATAGAGCGCCTTTCACGTGGGGAGGACGTCCCAAGGCGCTAAACAAGAGGCGTGTGACCCGAGCTGGGAGGGGAGTGTTTGGGAAGCGGTGAGACACGAAGGGGAGGTAAAAGAGTTCGGGGGATGTGGAACAAAAGGCACCATCGAAGAGGAAAGTCTTCAAACCCGCCTTGAAAGAGGAAAGAGAAGAGACGAGACGGAGGGATTGAGGGATGGCATTCCATAGGGTGGGAGCGGAGAAACTGAAGGCCCGGCCTCCGATGGTGGGGGGGTTCGGGCGGGGGGCTTGGGATGAACATAACTGTCGTCATTCAGATGATGTGGGTGTGATTTGCTCAGGTAACAACAGGTTCCCCCATAAATATTTCGGAGTCAAAATTTATTCAGTGTATGTTTCAACCGTTTCACTTATGAATCTATGTTTTATCGCAGCCAAAGCTCCTGTCAAACAGTGCGTTGGGAGTTCACAGGATAAGCTCGATCATTTAACAGGTACATAATGGAAACTATATGAATCAACAAATCCTGTATTAGATGAGCATTCATTCACACCAGAAGGATTACACAACACGCTTCACACAATCTCTTTTAAAGTGTATCGACAGCACACTTGATAGGATAAACTTTTATTAACTATTATGTTATGCGTGCGAGTAATTAACACGTGTGATATTAGTGATATTAATTCATACTAATATGAATGTTTCCTATTCAGGACAGAAGTTGCGGTTGGTTAACGGAAGCACAGTTTGCTCTGGAAGAGTTGAGATATTGAGAAACAAGATGTGGTGGCACCAAGAGACACACACACACAGGCACAGAGAGACACACACACACACACAGGCAGAGAGAGAGAGAGACACTGAGAGAGAGAGAGAGAGAGAGACACACACAGGCAGAGAGAGACACACACACTGAGAGAGAGAGAGAGACACACACACACAGGCAGAGAGAGAGAGAGACATGGGAATGACTCGCCGCGTCATTCCCATGACGCGGCGAGTCTGTGACTCGTGATTGGATTAACATAGGCGCGCGCCAAGACTCAAATCCATCCTCGTTTGGAAATCATCCCGTAAACAGCCACAAGGGGCAGCACCAATTCTGGAAGTTAAATCATCTTTTCATCTGATCACCGTAAGTAAAAATTGTTCAAGTTTTGAGAGGTGTGACTGTAATGCTAGCAAACAATAACAACATATTTACAAGCTTCTGAGAAATTAAAGCTTTTGAGAACCCAACAAAAAAGTTATATGTGTCTGGACGGGAATGCCTATCTTTAAAAAAAATACTCATGGACGTAGGCCTAGGCTTTAGCGCCTATTCCACGTGGTGTGTCAATCGGAAATCATCCCGTATACAGTCACTACATAAAAAGGTAGCACCACTTTGTGGAAGCTGAAATCGTATTTTAGTCTGATAATGTTAGCAATTGATAATAGTGCCTTAGTACACTGTCAGACAGCTCAGAGCGCTTCACAGAACGTACTGTAAAGTGGCCAGTTTTTGCCCAGGATTGTCCCACAAACACCGATGGAGTGAGTCACCGATTTTATTTGGGGGCGTTTGTTGGCCAGGACAACAGGAGAGAGACTTCCCTCCGCTTTTCGAGTAGTGTCAGAGGATCTTTTCACATCCATCTAAACAGACGGATCAGACCTCGGTTCAGCATCTCAACCAAAAGAACAGAGCCTCTAACAATGGGACCCCCCCCCCCCCCCACCTACAGCACCACATTGAAGTGTCAGCTTCCTCTGTGTGATACCGAGTGCCGACATGGGGTTTGAACCCACAACTTTCTGACTCAGAGGCCAGAGTGCTATTCACTGTGCCAGGCGACTCGCCAGGTGATGCTGCTGTCTTCTATCACCTGTGGGAAACTTTCTTTCCCTCCTACTCAGTGCCTCTGAATCTGAAGACATTCCCAAGGTCGAGGTTGCATATCTGACTGATTGACAACTGAGATTTATTTTCAGGGTTTGTGGGCAGTGTCACGTAATTGGCTATAACTTAAAGGATTGTTAACCTGCACCTGTTAGAGTTGAGGTCCCCAGAACTGTTGCCTCACACCAGCGGGATATAAAGGACAGGTGCAGTCGAGTCTGCAAAGCAACAGCTCTTCCTACACAAATCTCTTCAACGTGACTCCTCTGAAAGTCACTCTTTCTCTCTTTGAATAATAATATAATCCGTGCATTTCATGTAGCGAGGTAGGTTAGGGTCGGTCTACCTCGTGTTCTGTGACCGTGCAATGGTTCCCATAGGATAGTAGCACTATGGACAGTTTCCTCCCGGCTTCTCCAGCTATGTCCGCTAAACCTAAGAAGCCTCTGCGGTAATGTCTGTGATACCAGTGTGGTAGTGTACCATATAGCTCACTATTTGTCAGATGCTGTCGCCAGTAAACGTTCAGGGCGTCTCTTAGAAGCCTGGTATATACCTCACGAGTCACCTAATCTCCTGGGTTTGCCTAAGTGTCCAGCATTCTGCTCCGTATAGGAGCGACTTTCAGCCCTCGCGTTAATGCACATTCATTATAATATGGAAATCGATATTGGTAGAGCGGTTGACGTATTGGCTTCAAAGCGACCGAGGCGTCTCGAATACGGAACGCTATTAAAGAATTAATTTCCCCTCCCTTATTTTTTCAAGTATTTTTTCGTCAGATCAGTATTGCTTGATGCCTTTCATTTTGATTCTAAATAAAAAAATAAAAACTAACTACACTATTGCTCACAGTTCAACGATATTTTCAGGATAATGCTGATAACAGGCTTGTAACACGTGTGAATTAACTGTTTGACACTGATTTTCAGTTTCTGTATATTTTCTTGTCTTTTATAAAATTTGCTTTGCTGGAATATCTGAGCACATCATTCATACTTTACTCTTACATTATTGTTCATTACAGTCCGAAAGAAATTTAGTCTTAGGATAACAATGCAGAACAACTTATTAATTACCGTCAATCTGTAGTTTATGATCATTTTCTCTATACGCATACATTTATCAAGCATTCGTCATTGTACTGTGTTAATTGGATTGTAATTTACTTTATCGTTCGCATTCCTTACATCATCGAGTCAACAATCGTGTTTGCTTTTAGCGACGAACACATTCGACCTTCCCAATTAGACACGGACTACCGGGGAAAATAAAAACACTGAATAAATAATGATGCTCTTAAACACCAAGGGCATGAAACATATACCGTTCATATTGGATCTTCTGAACCGATTAAATAAGACCTCAAACTGTGTAAAACCTCGGAGCCTCGAGGGGGCTTCGGGGGCAGCCCCCAAGCCGCCGGCCATTGTTGGTCCCATCACTAGCAATTCGCACCCCCCCAAAAAAAATCCTGCGTACGGCCCTGTAACATGGTTGCCGATGTTTAACATGGTTTCCACAGCGTCTGTATATCTGTGTGTGTGTGTCTGTATATCTGTGTGTGTGCGTCTGTATATCTATGTATGTGCGTCTGTATATCTGTGTGTGTGTGTCTGTATATCTGTGTGTGTGTCTGTATATATGTGTGTTTCTGTATATCTGTGTGTGTGTCTGTATATCTGTGTGTGTGTCTGTATATCTGTGTGTGTGCGTCTGTATATCTATGTGTGTGTGTCTGTATATCTGTGTGTGTGTGTCTGTATATCTGTGTGTGTGTCTGTATATATGTGTGTTTCTGTATATCTGTGTGTGTGTCTGTATATCTGTGTGTGTGTCTGTATATCTGTGTGTGTGTCTGTATATCTGTGTGTGTGTGTCTGTACATCTGTGTATGTGTCTGTATATCTGTGTGTGTGTCTGTATATCTCTGTGTGTGTCTGTATATCTGAGTGTGTGCGTCTGTATATCTGTGTGTGTGTCTGTATATCTGTGTGTGTCTGTATATCTGTGTGTGTGTGCCTGTATATCTGTGTGTGTGTCTGTATATCTGTGTATGTGTCTGTATATCTGTGTGTGTGTGTCTGTATATCTGTGTGTGTGTCTGTATATCTGTGTGTGTGTCTGTATATCTGTGTATGTGTCTGTATATCTGTGTATGTGTCTGTATATCTGTGTGTGTTTCTGTATATCTGTGTGTGTGCGTCTGTATATCTGTGTGTGTGTGTCTGTATATCTGTGTGTGTGTCTATATCTGTGTGTGTGTCTATATCTGTGTGTGTGTCTGTATATCTGTGTGTGTGTCTGTATACCTGTGTGTGTGTCTGTATACCTGTGTGTGTGTCTGTATATCTGTGTGTGTGTCTGTATATCTGTGTGTGTGTCTGTATATCTGTGTGTGTGTCTGTATACCTGTGTGTGTGTCTGTATACCTGTGTGTGTGTCTGTATTTCTGTGTGTGTGTCTGTATATCTGTGTATGTGTGTGTCTGTATATCTGTGTGTATGCGTCTGTATATCTGTGTGTGTGTCTGTATATCTGTGTGTGTGCGTCTGTATATGTGTGTGTGTGCGTCTGTAAATCTGTGTGTCTGTATATCTGTGTGTGTCTGTATATCTGTGTGTGTTTGTATATCTGTGTATGTGTCTGTATATCTGTGTGTGTGTCTGTATATCTGTGTGTGTGTGTCTGTATATCTGTGTGTGTGTGTCTGTATATCTGTGTGTGTCTGTATATCTGTGTGTGTGTGTCTGTATATCTGTGTGTGTGTGTCTGTATATCTGTGTGTGTGTCTGTATATCTGTGTGTGTGTGTGTCTGTATATCTGTGTGTGTGTCTGTATATCTGTGTGTGTGTCTGTATATCTGTGTGTGTGTGTCTGTATATCTGTGTGTGTGTGTCTGTATATCTGTGTGTGTGTCTGTATATCTGTGTGTGTCTGTATATCTGTGTGTGTGTCTATATCTGTGTGTGTGTCTGTATATCTGTGTCTGTATATCTGTGTGTGTCTGTATATCTGTGTGTGTCTGTATATCTGAGTGTGTGCGTCTGTATATCTGTGTGTGTGTCTGTATATCTGTGTGTGTGTCTGTATATCTGTGTGTGTGTCTGTATATCTGTGTGTGTGTCTGTATATCTGTGTGTGTGTCTGTATATCTGTGTGTGCATCTGTATATCTGTGTGTGTGTCTGTATATCTGTGTGCATCTGTATATCTGTGTGTGTGTGTCTGTATATCTGTGTGTGTCTGTATATCTGTGTGTGTGTGTCTGTATATCTGTGTGTGTATCTGTATATCTGTGTGTGTGTGTCTGTATATCTGTGTGTGTGTCTGTATATCTGTGTGTGTGTCTGTATATCTGTGTGTGTGTGTCTGTATATCTGTGTGTGTCTGTATATCTGTGTGTGTGTCTGTATATCTGTGTGTGTGTCTGTATATCTGTGTGTGTGTCTGTATATCTGTGTGTGTGCGTCACGCTCTATCACTGGGCCACTGGTGGAGCAAATCATCAGAGTAAATCTTCACATGAGCAGCCAAGTGAGAGAGACCCAGTTCAGACTGTCTGTCTGCCTGTCCGTGAGTGTACACTGAGTATATACTGTGTGTGTATATACATACACAATGGTTGGTGGTGGGTGTGGGGGGGGGGGGGAGTAGGTGGGGGGCAGAGTGAGGTACGCCATGTGACCAGCCAGGCCCGCCCCCTGCCACGTGACCCACCAGGCCCGCCCGCGTCACGTGACCCACAAGGCCCAGCGCTCGCTTCCACGTGACCCGCAGACCCCGCCCCGTCGCGCGGCTCCGCCCATTTTAGCCCAATTTGAAAAGCGCCAAACTGCCAGCGCGCGGGGGAGGCGACGGTTGGAGCTGCGCGCGCAGCCAACGGCTGTTTTGTTTCGCCGCCGAAAGTCTCTGAGGTAAAAGAGGCTTCACATTTAATAATAATATAACAATAATAATATTAGTGACGCTGGCGTCTGGCTCCTCAAATCAGTCACAGGACGCGCACCGGAAACGCTCGTTCACTGTCAAGTGTAGTGACTGTGTGTTTAGGGGGGTCACAGTGTAGTGACTGTGTGTTTAGGAGAGTCACGGTTTAGTGACTGTGTTGGAGGGTCACAGTGTAGTGACTATGTTTGAGGGTCACAGTGTAGTGACTGTGTGTTTAGGGGGGTCACAGTGTAGTGACTGTGTGTTTAGGGGGGGTCACGGGTTAGTGACTGTGTTTGAGGGTCACAGTGTAGTGACTGTGTTTAGGTGGGTCACAGTGTAGTGACTGTGTGTTTAGGGGGGGTCACAGTGTAGTGACTGTGTTGGAGGGTCACAGTATAGTGACTGTGTGTTTTGTGGGAGAGCGACTGAGAGAAACACAGAGAGAGAGAGAGAGACGCAATGAGAGCCACAATAACAGGGATAATAATCCGCCATTTTCCGGGCGTTTTGTCCCGTCCTCTCCTCACCTGGAATCTCCTCACGGGACTCAATGTCCGGTGAAGTGACTGTGTGTTTTGTGGGTGAAACGCGGCAGCCGATGGCGCCCGGCAGCCTCCCCCACAAACAGCCGGGGGGGGGGGGGGCGGCCATTTTATTATTGCTGTTGTTGTTGTTGTTGTGTGTGTCAGGCGGGTGGAGGAGGAGACTCGGCTCGAGGTGAGGCCGGGAATGGAACCCGGGTCTGCGGCTCGCCAGGCGAGGGCTGTCACCCCTGAGCTACAGGCTCCACACCAGAGGGCAACGTGAGGGTCAGTCAGTCAGTCTCCATCACCAGCCACCTCATTAACTCACACCAACCAACCAGCCTCCCCGGCCAGTAACCCATCAGTCAGTCCATCCCCATCAACCCTCCCCTCACACTCACACCTGCTCACACTCACACTCACCCTCCCCTCACACTCACACCTGCTCACAATCACACCCACCTCACACTCACACCTGCTCACACACACTCACACTCACACACGCCTCACACTCACACCTGCTCACACATACTCACACTCACATCTACTCACACTCACATCGCCTCACACTCACAACCCTTCACTAACACACCACATCACTCACTGACACCACTTAAAAATCATACCCGTCACACACTCACACCACCCTCACATGTGTGTGAATGTGTCACACACACACAACCTCTCTCTCTCACACACACACACAATCTCTCTCTCACACACACACACAATCTCTCTCTCACACACACACACACACAATCTCTCTCTCACACACACACAATCTCTCTCTCACACACACACAATCTCTCTCTCACACACACACACAATCTCTCAGTGCCTTCTCTCTCACACACACACACAATCTCTCTCTCACACACACAATCTCTGTCTCACACACACACAATCTCTCTCTCACACACACAATCTCTCTCTCACACACACACACAATCTCTCTCTCTCTCACACACACACACAGTGCCTTCTCTCTCTCACACACACACACACAATCTCTCTCTCTCACACACACACAATCTCTCTCACACACACACACAATCTCTCTCTCACACACACACACAGTGCCTTCTCTCTCTCACACACACACACACAATCTCTCTCTCACACACACACAATCTCTCTCTCTCACACACACACAATCTCTCTCTCTCTCACACACACACAATCTCTCTCTCACACACACACACACAATACTCTGTGGGGTTAATTGAACGGGGTGTGTCTCTCCGAGAGACTGAACACCTGCCATTTCCAGACCAAGGGAATTTGACACCGTTTCTCTCACCTGCTTTACTTGCCGTCTCTCTCTCTCTCTCTCTCACACACGCAGCTTCCAGCTCTGCTTCTCTCTGAACCCCACAGTCTGTCTCCCCCCCTCACACACACGGTTTGAGAGACGGTTTGATTACCGGGAATGGAAGCTACTGACCGGAGGGAGGCGCCGGATTGACGCCACACCGCAGAGTGTCGGGCACAGGTGGCTGAGAGCCAAGGCCTGAGGTAATGTGTCTCAGAGACAGTGACTACAGCCTATATTTGTGGCACTGGCTGCGGGCGTGAGGCACAGACTGTCTGTGTTTGTGTGTCTGTGCAAAGGATGTAAACTTGTACGTCTGTGTGTAGAACAGAGACAAACAACCTTGGTGTGTGTGTGGGAGACAGGGCAAGGCATCATTGCATAGAAACGGTGTGAAAATGGCTTTGTCTGGAAATGTAATGAGCTCAGTATCTCTCTCTTCACCTGAACCCATTGCTTATTGTGTGTGAGGGAGGCCAGACACTGTATGTGTGTGTCTATTGATATAAACAACACACAATGTCGGGGACAGCAATCATGTACTTTAAGAGAGGACACAGTGGATCAGACATGAAGGGAATGGTAGTGACACACACTTTGTTCTGTGAGTGAGAGGCAAAATGTGCATCTGTTTGTTAAGCGTTTTGTGTGTGAGAGTCAAGGCCATGTAGGGACGTGTGAAAGGGACTGTGTAGGTGTGTGGGATAAACAAGGCGTCTGTTTTTAATAGGAGATAGACATTGTGTCTGTGCGTAAAGGAGGCTGCGTTTGTAATTCAGCACTGTGTGTGACAAGGACACTTAACGTGAGAGAGAGAGAGAGAGAGAGAGAGAGAGAGCAACATTGTCATGAATAGATATGTACAGAGGGAAACTCTTGTGTGTTTATGAGAGAAAAGTTGACATGTTTGAGTGGGCTGGATCACTGTGTGCGACAGGGAGAGATTGTATATGTGCATTTTGCAGGATGAGGAGTGTTATGGAGAAAATATAAAAATATAAATGTATGTTAGAGAGACGTGTGTGTGACATAGACTATCTATCTTGTGTTGGAGGCAGATGGTTGTGTGTGTGTGTGTAATTCTGTGTCCATTAAAGAGAGAAACACTATGTGTGTATGTAAGATGGAAACGAGTTAAGTTTTTCTCAGAGAAACAGTGTAAAATACGATTATCTGCAAACGAATGTGTTCACTCTCTTAAAAGCGCAGGAAACAGAAGCTGTTGGCAATTTGAAGCTAAACAGATATCTCTGGGAGGACTCGGCAGGTCAGGCAGCATCTGTGGAGAAAGGAAACTCAGTGGATGTTTGGGTGTCCAAATCCTTTAGTCAGACGTGGACCAGAAACATTGGAAACTAAACGGTGGCCCACATTCTGTGCTCATTATCACGATCGTTGGTTTGAAGAGGCAGGTTTACCTAATCGTACATAGTATTTGTGTCTGTGTGTGTGAGAGAGAGAGAAGGCACTGTATCCGTGTGAGAGTCTGTGTGATAAATCGAGTACAATGTATGTAACACAGAGTGTTAGTTAGAGAGGGGGGGGCAGTGTATTTGTGTGAGGGAGCACTGATCATGTGTCTGAGAGAAACACTTGTTTGAGAGACACAGTGGGAGAGATCAGTAGTCGGTAAGCAGGTGTGAGGGAGACTGTTGTGTGTTCTCTGTGTCTGTACAGAGGGTGGCACTGTGCATGTGTGTGAGAGAATTGACACTGTTTGAGACACAGACAATATGTGTGTATGGCTTGGAAAGAGGCTGTGCGTGTTACAGAATAAGAGACTATATTTGGGGGGTAGACACTGTGTGTGGGGTAGACTGTGTATTTGTGTGAGAGTGATTATGTGTGTGTGTGTCAGACTGCTTGTATGAACGAATACAAACAGTCTCACAAACACGGTGTGAGGGGGAGAACTAAACAGTGTATTTCAGAGAATAACAAGGCTTGAAGCTGTATGTGTGAGAGAGACGGCAAGAAAGCAGTTTAGAGAAACGGTGTCAAATTCCCTTTGTCTGGAAATGGCAGGTGTTCACTCTCTGGCTTCCCGGTGAGACACACCCCGTTTACTTAACCCCACAGAGAATTGTATGTAAGAGAGAGAGAGAAGGCACTGTGGGTGTGTGAGAGATTGTGTGTATGAAAGAAGCGCTGTCTGAGTTTGATACCCTGAGTGTGTGTAAGAGAGGCCACTGTGCCTGTGACAGAGACTGTTAGTGTGACAATATGTGTGTTTGAGAGAAGGCACTGTACACTTGAGAGACACTGCGTGTGTGTGAGAGGGAAAGCATTGTGTGTGAGAGTGTGTTTGCTTTTGTGAGACTTTGCATATAATTCCTCCAGCTCAGTGTTTAGAACACACACCTTGCAAGAAAGATTATTGGGTGTAATTTTAGGCCGAAACTTGGCCAGGTTTCTTTATGCCACACTGTAATAATCAACCCAAAATATCTATTGATTGCTTCAAACAGTGACTCTCTGTGGGACACTGCTGTGCACAATTACCTGCCTCTTTTCCATCAGGAATATTCAGTCAATTAACTCTAGTTTATTCTGTAAAGGGCTTTGAGTTTGCAAGAATTCACTGCTGGTTTGGGAGAGAGAAAGTGTGCGTGTGCCTGTGAATGAGAGCATTAGATGTATTTTTGTTGGCTGAGATATGCACTGAGTGTGATATGTGTTTGTTTGAGACAGACTCTGAAGGCGTGTGTGTGAAACATTGTACGAAACAGAGACATTTTGTTTGTTTCTGAGAGTGAGAGAAATAAACCGTTTATTTGTGAAAATCTAAAAATATTTATTCCATTGTCTGAAATTGTCACACTCACTCACTCACTCACTCACTCACTCACTCACTCACTCACTCACTCACTCACTCACTCACTCACTCACTCACTCACTCACTCACTCACTCACTCACTCACTCACTCACTCACACCACACAGACACACACACACACTTACTGGATGGAAGCACTCCGTTTACCTAATCCCCCGTTGAATTCAGTTTCAGAGAAACAGTCATTATAGTCTCCGTATGTGTCTATGATAGACTGTGTGTATGTGTTTGTGTGTGTGTGTCGGACAGATAGACTGTCTGAGAGAGCAGGAATGTGAGTGTGTGTGTGTCAGACAGACACACTGTCAGAGGGAGCTAGACTGTCTGTGTGTGAGTGTGAATGTGTGTGTGTGGAAGAGAAGGCTCTGTTTGCGTGTCAGAAAGACTGTTCAAGATATTAGTTGCATTAAAGTGAAAATGCGCATGTGTGAGAAGCTCTGTGTGTGCAGAGAGTCAGTGTGGTTTCACAGAGCGAGAAGGCACTGACAGGAACATAAACAGAATTCGCTGGGAAAACTCAGCAGGTCAGGCAGCATTGATGGAGAAAGTCAAGTGAGTCAATGTTGCGAGACCACGGCCCTTCATCAGAACACTTGATATTTGTGTGTGTGTGTGTGAGAGAGAGAGAAAGAGAGTAAATGAGAGATTATATGTGTGACATAGAGACATTATCTCTCTGTCCCCACACAGGTAATGTCGATGTGTGAGAAACTTATTATATGATCCATGTGCTTATGAGAGAGAAGGCGTTGTATCGGTGAGACACTGGGTGTGTGTAAGACAAAAATCAGTGAATGTTTGTGAGACTTGTGTACGAAAGACAGAACCTCTGTGTGGGTGTGTATGTGAGAAACTAAATACGGGATTTAGAGCAAATGTCAAACTCCTTTTGTCTGGAGGAACCAGTTAATCCGGTTTACATACTCTCACCAGGTTTTCCTGCCCCCACACTGTATTAGGTATATATTTATGTGAGACAAAGCATTAGGTACTATGTTACCCAGGAAAAAAACAGACATTGCCATGCAGTGTGTGTTTGTGTGCTACTGTATGTGAGAATGACACTGAGTGTGTTACAAGTGAACACAGTGTTTGCGATTGTGAGAGAAAGGCACATCAGCCTGTGAGTGTATGTGTGTGAATATGTGGTGGGATCTGCGAGACAGGCAGGGCACCGTGAGTATGTGTGTGTATGGGAGGGGTGTGTGTGGGGTGGGAGGGGTTGATATGGGTGTGTGAGAGATACACACAAAGGCAAAGACACACAGAGGCAAACAGGGCAGGATGTGTGTGTGGGGGGTGGTGGGGTAAATAATTTTCAGGGGATCACTTGTGTCAGTGCGAGTGAGAAACAGAGCATCGTGCACGGGTGTGTGTGTGTGTGCGACGTGTAAATTTATGGATGTGTGTTGGTGGGTGGAGGGGGGGTGAGCAAGAGGAGAGCAAAATTACATGTGAGTTTGTGCGAATTCAAGGAATAAACCGTTTACATGTAGACAAGCTAAATGTATGTTTAGAGACATTCTGTTTACGTGAACGAGAGACGAGCTTTATGTGTGATAGAGGGAGCGATATATTGTGATAATAACAGTATGCAGGTGCAAATCTATGTGTGTGTCATATATACTCTAGGATGTGTTTGAGAGAGACCCTATTGATCAGAGTCTATGTGAAGGTGGATGTGACTGAGGTATGAACGAGATAGAAAGAAAGGGAAGGGTTAACATATGTATTTGCAAATACAAGAGAAAATTAGAATTAGATTACGCAATCTCACAGAGTATGAAGCTCAGGTTTACCAGAAACAAGGCCTGAGGTACTGCAACCCGAAGAGACAAACAGGGCATCAAATGAACGAAAGAGACGCTACCATGGTTCATGTTTGCAGATGACACAAAGTTAATAAAGATAGTAAATAGCGAGGAGGATAGTAGTCATCTGCAACAAGATATAGATCAAATGGTAAAAAGGGCAGACACGTGGCAGATGGAGTTTAATGTAGAGAAATGTGAGATGGTGCATTTGTGAAGGAGAAATGAGGGGAGGCAACATAGGCGAGGTAGTGAAATTTATGGGCTGTGAAGCAACATAGAGACCTGGTGGTTTGTGCGTATTATACGGCAAGGCTGTCAAAAAAGCAAACGGGATACAAGACTTTATAAATATGGTCTTAGAGTACAAAGTTGGGAAGTTCTCAGTAAAATATAAAACTTTGGATAGCGCTCAGCTGGATTACTGTGTACAATTCTGGTCACCACACATTAGGAAGGCTGTTAATTGTAAAGGGAAAGTGAGGAGATGTACTGGGATGGTACCAGGAATTAAGATACGAGGCAAGGCTAGAGAGGCTAGGTTTATTCACATTGGAACAGAGAAGCTTGAGAGTAAACATAACAGAGGTTGTAAAGTTCATGAGGGGATTCGACAGAATAGGTAGGGATAAACTGTTTCCACTGGTCACCATATCAGTGCCTCATGGTCATAGATTTAATATAGTTTCGAAAATAATCTGAGTGGAGGTGAGGAGAAATGTTTTCACCCAGCGAGTTGTTCGAATCTGAAACGCGTTGCCTGAAAACGTGGTGTAGGCCGATTTGAACATCAATTTTAAAAGAGAATTGGAAATTTATTCAGGGAGGGCGGGTTTGCGAGTTTATGGGGAGAGAGCTGGGGATTGGGGTTAAATTGCGCTGGCTATAAAGCGGGATCTGTCTCGATGGGCCGAATGGCCTCCATATTTTGTGCCGTAAGATTCTATTTGAGGCACTGTATCTTGAGAGTGAGATTTTGTTTGTGTGTTAAAGTGAAAGAGAACTTTGTTTCAAATCCCGGCAGATCAGGGCTAAACATTGGACAAGTTTCCTCCACTCTCCACATGGCTAATAATAATCCTTCCCCCCAAAAAACTACAACAAATTGTTCACGTCAATCTACGACTGTTTGTGGGGATACCTTTGTGATCAAACTGTTGCCCGGGGAGAAGGGGCTGAACAGGAAGGAGCCGGGAGGATCAGAGAGCATCTGCATTTCTCTGCTGTGGGTGAGAGGTTGGCATGCGGTGGGCAGCGCTGCACAGCTGAACTACAGGTACTTGTTGATGTGCTGGGCAGAATAAGATGGAGCTCAGGTCTCCTCCCTTCCACGTGTATCGCACATTCTCTGGGCTGGAGCACTGGTCTGGGGGATCAGTGCGATCAAGGCAGTTATCTGCAATTGAACTCCCCGATGGAAGTTTGGATGAGGCTATTGAGAGGTGGTGGGGCTGGGCGGGGAGGGGGGAGAGGGTGCATGGTGGAGTTGAGGATTGGGGGACGGAGAGAAAGAAAAAGGTAGGTCAATGCAAAGGGGGGGGGGGTGAGGCAGCCAGAAACAAATGTGCATCAGAGGGACGTAGTGCTGAAGGAAATCCAGAAAGAGAGATAGGGAGAGAAAGAGAGAGTGATAGAGAGGGCTGGAGAGAGAGAATGAGAGAGAGAGAAAGAAAGAAAACGAAAGAGAGAGGGAGAGAGAGAGTGATAGATAGAGAGGGAGAGAGAGAGAAAGTACAACAATTAAAGGGGAGAAAGGTAAATAGCTGGACCATGGCAGAGAGACAGATTAAGAGGCTTTTTTGGCAGCTAGATGTATGATATGCATGAGAGCACATCACCAAGCTTCACAATCTCCATGTGGATGAAAATTCCTGAGCAAGAGTTAAAACGCAGAGACAAACAGAGGGGCAGGTTGAGAATGACGGAAAAAAGTGATCATAAATTAAAGATTCAGACACATATTGAGAATCACCGAGAGAAATACAGTCAGAGAAAGAGGCGTAGTTTTTTACAGTAACCTCGAGATAACTGGACCTGAACTAACCAGTCACTTCTAGTGGGATGAGCTATGAGGATAAGTTGAGCAACCTTGGCCTATATTCGCGAGAATCAGAGGTGATTTTATTTAAAAAACCTATTCAGGGGTCACGACAGAAGAGACAGTGGGAGATTTTCTCTGCCGATTGGAGTAACAATAACCAGGGGGTCACGGTCTTAAAATTGGGCTTCAGATCTTTCGCACTGAGCTGAGAAAAAAACTTCTTCACTCAGAATTCAGTGAATTTGTGGAATTCTCTACCCCAAAGTGCTGTAGATGTTCAGTCCTTGAACATATTCAAGACTGAGATTGATAGATTTCTTGTGGATAAAGGGATTAAGGGTCATGGGGTAAGGCGGGTAGCTGGAGTTAAAATAGATCAGCCATGATTTTATTGAATTGCAGGGGGAGGCTCGAGGGACTGAATGGCCTACTCCTGCTCCTAACTATTAATTTCTTATGTTCCTAATTTAGGGATGTAAACCCTTGAACCAAAACACTGATAGTGGACTTCGATTTTCTCGATTTTTTTGATTAACTCAGTTACGGACCAAGCGAGAGATCGGGTGATACACAGCAGAGAGCAATACGGAAATAAATGAAAGGCAACAGGTAAATAAGTGAGTTGCTGACTTCACATATTTAGATTTTACTGAATTTAAACTTTCTAAAACAAATATAATGAGTGGCCTTGACAGCTGCTGGCTCTGCCTAAGTGTGTGTGTGTGTACGTAGTTGTGTGTTTGTGTATGTGTTTTATGTGTATATGTGTGTTAGTGTGTGTGCGTGTGTGTGTTGGTGTGTTTGTGCTGGTGTGTGTGTGTGTGCGTGCTTGTGTGTGTGTGTGTGTTGTTCGTGTTCACCAGTGCAGTGCAGCTGACGGCCCACAGCCACATGCATCTCCTGAATCGATTTCTATCTTCACTGTTTTAGCTACTGGCTGCATCTCTCGTCCTGTCGCTCTCTGCGTGGCTGATGTGCTACTTCGTGAATGGAAGTATGCGATATTTCAGAAGGCACGTGACACCAGAGTCATTTAAACAGGTAATGTACATAGTTAGCATTTCTAAAACTAAACATCAAGGAGTTATCGGGAAAAAACTCAAAGTGAATGTGTACATTGCAGGATCCTGGAGCTCTGGTTCACAGGAAACTTATTTCACAGTGTTATTGTGACAGTATTTATTCTCTGGATTTAATGACTGCTCTTGCAAAATATACACACACATATATTTGAATGGATCTACAGTATATATATGCATTGTGTATGTATATATATATATATACATATAAGAATTAGGAGCAGGAGTAGGTCATTCTGGCCCTGAAGCCTGCACCACCATTCAATAAGATCATGGGTTATCTATTCTAACCCCACCTACCCACCTTATCACCTTATTCCTCAATCGCTTCCTCCATAAGAAATCTATCAAGCACAGTTTTGAATATTTGCAAGGACTGACCATCTACAACCCTTTGGGGATAGAGAATTCCATAAATTCCCTACCCTCTGAGTGAAGATGGTTATTGTATAATGTGGATAATCGTTCTACAACTTGTATGATTATTTCTTATTGCAGAGGAAATATTTAATAGAGTTACAACAATTTTAAACCTATAAACTAGATTTGTTTCTGTTGTTCGATGCTTTTATTGGTGAACAGCAAAACATGGCTTGACATAGAGACAGTCCGAGGAAGACAGAGGGACAGTCAGAGGGAGAATAAAGGACACATAGAATGTTTAGAGAGAGAGAGAGAGAATGGGAACATTATCTTGAGAGAGAGGGAGAGGCGTTTGGCTTGTAGTCCTATAGATGTATGTGATGAGAGGAACCGAACGATTGAAAGACAGAGAGTATGGAGACTGACGCAGTGAGATATTTAGTAAGACAGAGAAACAGAGCGAGAGGGAGAGAGAAGCCTGGGAATGGGCGCAAGTGAAAGTAAAGTAGATGGAAAGTGAGGGGAATCTAAAGTGATAACAATACTGAGAGACCTAGAATGAGGGAGAACGAGTAAAAGTTATACATTGAATATATAGACAGAGATACTGATAATACAATCTTTGCATTAGATGTAGCCCTTTATCATTGTTGATTTCCGCGGTGTCTGAGGTGATAACAAGAAGCAAAGCAATCAGGAGACAGGATACAGCCTCCATCGAGCCTTCCTTTATGTGTGAGAGATACAGACACGGGTGTAAGAATGGGTGTAAAATCACGTGTGTAACTCAGTCCTTGAACATCATGTCTTAGCCACACAAATAGTTACTCCCCAGCACACAACCCTATAACTCCTTAGAAAAAAAATTGTACACAGACCTCTACCTGAGGCCTCATCAAACTTTTGTAGTGTTTAATCAGGGGAAATTGGGAAGAATTCTGTGCACAGGAACATCTTATTTCAAATAATCCATACAAGAATACGTATGTTCGAGTATTCTTAATACTAACATTATGCTAAAGGCATGTTGGCATTCATTACTAAGCGTTAGAATATAATATAGTAGAGAAGTCTTGCTGGAACTCTATAGGGCTTTCTTGAGACCCCACTTAGATTATTGTCTGCCGTTGTGGTCTCTGTATGTAAGAAAGGAAATACTCAGCTCAGTGCACAGCAGATTCACAAGGTTGCTTCCTGGGATGAGCTATGAAGATAGGTCCCAATCCCACCATAAACACAAACAAACCTACAGCCCTACACACAAAACACCCACACCTTCACATGCACAAACCTAACCCCACCACAAACAAACCTAGCACCTCCCCCACATACAGAATCATAGAAACTTACAGCACAAAAGGAGGCCATTCGGCCCATCGTCTCAGTAATGTATCTTTAAAAAGAGCAACTCAATCCCATTCCCCAGTTCTCTCCCCAATAGCCTCGCAAAACAGTCCTCCCAAAAAATGTCTACCTCTCTTTTCAAGTTGTTATCGTTTCAGCCTCCACCATCTTTTCAGGCTATACATTCCAGATTCGAACAAATCGCTGAGTGAAAAAAATCCTCCTCACCTCCAATCTGATTCTTTTTTAAAAACTATTTAAATCTGTGACCACGAGTTACTGATACACCCACCGGTGGAAACAAGTTTTCCTTATTCACGCTGTCGAAACTTCTCCTGATCTTAAACAGCTCTATTATGGCTCTCGCAACCTTCCCTGTTCCAATGAGAATAAACCTAGTTTCTCTAGCCTTTCCTCATAGCCTTTCCTGAAATACCTCGTTCCTGGTACCATCCTATTAAATCCCCTCTGCAGCCTTTCCAATGCCTAAACATCCTTCCTAAATTGGGGTGACCAGAATTGTACAATGAATTCTAGCTGAGGCCTAACGAAACTTTTGTAGAGTTTAGTCAGAAATTCTAACCTATCACACTCTCAGACAAACCTAACCGCACACACCAACAAACCTACTCCCCCCAGTACACGCAGGCAAATCTGCACCATCCACACACAGATACAAAACTACCCCAGCACTCACATATGTAACACCCCCCCCCCCCCCCCCCCCCCCACATACACATACAAACCTACCATCACCAGGCACACACAGAAACCGAAATTTTACAAACGCAAACCTACCCGCCCGCACAACTCTACCCACAACGATACCACACACAAACCTACTGACCCACACACATACAAACCTGCACCACACAAAAGCTTCCCACCCACACAAACAAACCTATCCCCCACAAACACACCAACTTACCCCCTCCCATGCACAGGAACCTATCCCCTAGCCACTCACAAATCTACCCCCGTCACACACACACCTACCCCTCCGAAAACAAAGCTACCACCCTACACATAAAACTACCACCCACGCACAAACCTATACCACACAAAAAAACTACCACCCACACATGAACTTAACCCACACACAGAAACCTACCCCCGTAAACACACGCAAACCTACACTCCCACCCGCACACACACAAATCTATCCCCCACACACAAACCTACCCCCCACCTGCACACGCACAAACCTACCACCCACCCGCGCACGCAAACCTACCATCCCAGCACAGAAACCTACGTACCCACACACACAGAGAACTTCCATTCCCCAACCGCATAGACACAGCTACCCACTATGCATACACAAAATTACACCACCCATAAATACACAAACATAACCGCCCACACACAAAACTACCCTCTCCCACACACACAATCCAATACCCTCCCACACACACAAACCTTAACCCAAAATCACAAACCTACCCCACACACACAAACCTACGCCTCACACACACACACAAACCTAACCCCCCAAACACAAACCTACCGCTTCCACACAAAAACATCCGCCCCATGCCACACACACAAACCTCCCCCTCCCCACACAAACCAACCCCTTCGCACACACACAAACCTATCCCTCCCACACACAAAAACCTACCCCCCCCACCACACAAATCTAACATTTGCCCGAACACAAACGTACCACAACCCCTCCCCCCCACACACAGCCCCACTACAACGCACACATACCTGCCACAACCCCCACTCCGCACACACAAATCTACCACAACCCTCACCCACAGAAACCTAACACAACCACCTACCACACACACACAAATCTACCACTACCCACCACCCCCACACATACAGAATCCTAACGCCCCCAACCCATGAGCAAACACCTACCACAACCCCCCCACATACACAAACACAATCCTACCGCCGTACTCATAAAAAGTAATAAAAATTTATATAATTGTGATTAATGCAGAATTGAAAATGTTTTGCTCTGTTGTAATCTCGTCTCCAGGGATCTGGGCAAGCAAGAGAGCAGAGTTGTATTCCCGGCAGGGTGACAAGTTGTGCAAGTTCTCTTACTCCACACACTTGTCTCTGTTTACGTGCAGCAATAATATTAATAATAATACTTGCATTTGATGCAGTGCTTTTTACAATTTATCGACGTCTCAAAGCGCTTCACAGAATATACTGTAAAGTGAATTGACTGTATATCTGTGGGCGCATAGCAGCAGCCAATTGCGCAAAGCAGTATCCCTCGCAAACTGTTGTGGATTGAAATGGCCGATATTTTTTATTAGCGAGTTCAATTTATTGGACGCATTATTATCAGGGGTGTTTGCGTGGAGTAAGGAAACTTGCCCATGGTTTCCTCTGACCTGGCGAGATTCGAACACAGGTCTCATGCTTGGCAGGCGAGTGCTCTAACCAATGATAACCACTGATAACCACCAATCCATTTATAGAGCGCCTTTCACGTCAGGAAGAAGTCACATTGAGGTGAACAACTAGGTCGTGTCCCGTGCAGGGGTTGGAGGTGTGTGGGCGTGGGGGGGGGTGAGGAGAATGGGGAAAGCTGGAAAGGCGGAGACACGGTCGAGGATTAAGTTCTTGAGACCGGTCTTGAAGGAAGAAAGGGAGGAAGCGAGGGAAAAGGGATTGCGGGATGGTGTTCCAGAGTGTGGGGCAGAGAGACTGAAAGCCCGGCCAGCGATGGTAAGGCAGATTGGGTGGGGATATTGGAGCAGGCCAGAGTCCGCTAACAGAGTGACGGGCAGTCTGACAGGGAGACAACAGGTTGGAGAGACAGGCGGAGGCAAGGCCGTGCATTGCCTTGATAGAATAGCAAAGATAGATTTGCTGAAATTTTATCTAACATGCAAAGCATATAATGAAAAGCTTGTGGAGGGAGGGAGGGGGAAATAATTCTGTGCACAGGAAAATCTTAGTTTTTGCTAATGAACAGATGAATACAGATGTTTCTGTTTTGTGCAAAAGGCATGTTGGCTTTAATTACAAAAGTGTTAGAACATAAGAGTTGGGAAGTGTTGCTGCAACTGAAGAGGCCTTTCCTGAGACCGCACCTAGAACACTGTGCGCAGGTTTGGCCTCCTTATTTAAGAAAGGAAATACTCGCTTGAAAGGGGATGGACCACGAGTTCGGATCATGGGATAAGGGGGTTCAGCTGTGACAATAAGTTGAGCAATCTAGGCCTATATTCTGTAGAATATCGAAGTATTATAGGGAATCGTATCCTAGCCTATACGAAAATTAAGCGGCAAGACAGAGTAGGCAGTGGCAGAATGTTTCACCTTGTTGGAGAAGTGATAACCACAGTTTTCTAATTAGGTTTCAGCCTTTTTGCTGTGAGTTGACAAAATGCTTCTTCACTCAGAGGGTAGTTAATTTATGGAATTCTCCATTGATATATTAATAATAATAATGCTTGCAATCGATCATGTCATAATTCCACATGTACGTCAAGGCTTCAATCCATGAGATCTATACAATTGTAGTTTTGTTGTTGTTATGCGTTTGTACATCACCAAGTAAATCAAACTATGAATTCAGTAATTAATTAATTCCCCAGTGTGTTGGTTCAGAATCATTTTACAGACTGTAAGGAAAGAGTAAACATTATATTTTGATGTGGAGAGGTGTACTAGTTAATTAATTCCCCTTGGGAATCATCCCCTAGATTTGTTCCTGGGATGAATGAGTTCAGCTATGAAAACAGGCTGATTAAACTAGGCCTGCATTCTCTTCAATATGGCAGAATGAGAAGTTATCTTAAAGAGTCATGTAAGGTTATTAAGGGGCACGACAGAATCTATAGTGGGAGCCTCTGTCACCTGGTTGGCGAACCTATAAAATGGAGTCAAATACTTAAAACTAGGGGTCAGCGTTTTCACGCTGAGTTGACGAAATAATTTTTCATTCAGAGGTTAGCTAATTTATGGAATTCTCTACCCCCAAAACTGTAGGGGCCAAGTCCTTGAACCCATTGAATCCTGGGATGGATAGTTTTATTATCGATCAAGGGATAAAAGGATATGGGAATAAGGCGGAACACGTGGAGTTATATTCTTCGCCTCCTCCTGATTCGTATGTTCTTGCTAGTTACCCAGTAACTCCTCGCCTTCAGCCATTCTGCCCCCAACATCTGAAACTCCATCCTCCAGTCCCTATTCGTCGCTCCGTCTCCCCAACCATCCCTGGCCTCCTTCAAATCTCCCCTCAAGACTCTCCTTTTCGATGTCCCCATCGGCAACTCCGATTTACCACCTTCCTCTCCCCACACCTGTCCTCAGCTCAGCTTTGAGGCAGTAGGTTTACATCGCATTGTGACGTCCTCCTGACGTGGAAGGCACTTTGCCACTTTCATTGTGTTATTGTTGTGGTTGTCTAATCTCACACTGTCGAAATGTACTGGAAGCGATTTCACAGGATACACTGTGAAATGAACTGACTCCGTTGTGTGTGGACGACATGCAGTTAGAAATGTGTTGCCATGATTGTTTATTGAATAGCCAAATGCCACATGTAGCCGAATTCCACATGTAGCTTTCAATCTACGAGTTTTGCACGTTTGTATAAAACGTATGGATTAAATGACAATATTACTAATAATCTGAATTCTTAGAATCAATTCATAATTCCACATGCAACTCAAGGCTTCAATCTATCATCTCTATAAAAGTATAATTTTGTTTATGTTATACGTTTGTACAACAATTCACTAGTTTCACTAGTTTGGTGCCTCGGCTGAGGGGATTCAGCTATGAAGACAGTTTGAATAAACTAGGCCTATAATCTCTCGAATACAGAAAATTAGAGGTATATAGTTATAGACTTCTATAAGTATATTTAATTATAACCAGGGTCACTGTCTTAAAATTAGGGGTGAGCCCTTTCGCAGTAGTTGACAAAATCCTTCATCACTCAGGTTAGTGAATTTTTGGAGTTCTCTACCCATAAAGCAGTCGATGCCCACTCCTTCAACCTATTCAAGATTAAGACTGATATGTTTCTTGTGGATAAAAGAATGAAGTGATATGGGAATAACTCGAGGCAGGTGGAGCTAGGTTAGAATATCTGCTGCCCTCACAACTCTCTCCCAACCTCCTGACTCTCTACCGACCCTCCCCACTACCCTTCACATCTCGCACGCTCACTTCAGGACCTGACTCTTCAGCACCTTAGTGCGTCCTCCCGATGTGAAATGCGCTCTATAGATATAATATTGTTGTTGAAGTTGTTGTTCAACAACATTCTCAGTTTAAACTCTCATCTGAAAGGCCGCACCAAAGGCAAAGCAATAAGTCGCCGTCAAAATAATTAAATGACAATTTTGCTTACCAAGATGCTCGAATGCACCCAATGAGCCAGACTGAAAGCTTTGCGAATGGTACTGCAGTTCAAATCAGACGCGTGAAATGTCTGAAAGACTTATTGGGATTGTGTGGAGTGCTAACCAATTCAATATTAGATGTTTAAATTTCAGCAGTAATCAAAGCGACAATATTGGATTCCGAAGCCTTTGATTCTTCCCATTTCAGCCAAGTTTCTCAATATGTTACTTGAAATAATGTTACGCTAATAATAATCCTGATATTTCATATTATTTCTTATCATTCATTCAAAACGCCCACACCAACGCTCACAGTTTATATCTTGCAGCGATTTCTTTATTGTGAATTTTTGGTTGAAGCGTAAGGATATAACCATATTCTAGACCAACAAATAGACATTTAGTTCGCCTTCCATCTTCCTACTTGTTGCAGTCATGTATATCCTTGAACAACATACATACTAAGTTACAATAATTCCTAAAATAAACCTAACCTCTTTCGTTCAATCAACACTTAGAGCTTAAACAGTATCCTTTGGGTATATGTTCCAAAGCTTTACTGTTTGATTATTGGAATAGTGCTTCTATACATTCGAAATACAAGATAAACTTTGCGCACAGTAAAGTGTAAGATTCGTCCATAAAGTGAGTGATCAATTGTGCCTGTGGGACTGTTGGCCAGGAAAGTTACAGAATCTCCCTGCACTATTTGAAATGGGAGCTGGGATATTGTGGCTTCCGTATGTACAGACAGCTGGAACCTCAGTTTAACAGCTATTTCTTAAACGCAATGCATCACACAGACACACAGTCACTCACACACATACAGACACACACACACACACTCACAGTGAGAGAGAGGGAGAGACAGACAGAGATAGAGACCTTTAGAGATTTACTCCTTTGCGGCTGATAAGCATTTCACAGCCAGGTGTATACAATGTAAGGCAGTATATGGGAATTGTATGGCAGTATATCCTTTGTGGAAAGCGTTCTCACCTTTAACGGGTTAAACTACAGCAGTGACCTCAGCGCCCTGTACACACTGTGGTCACAAAGGCCTTTGACCCTCCCAAGCTGTGCCCAATGCTGTGGGTAATGGGTTCAATGCTGGTGAGTGGCCCCTGTGTAGACAATGTACACACACACTCCAGGCTGGGGAATACTGTTTGTAGGTGGGACACACACACTCACATGTGCATCTCTCTGATGGTTTAGATACTTTAACAACAACACATTGCACTGACACACGGTGGCATGTGTGGTGTTGTGGGCCTGGGTTTCATCAGGGGATGGACACCCAGCTGCCCCCAAATTACATCATTGGGGTGAATTGCGTAACTCAGGGCAGATAATGTTTTGTTTGCACACGGTACAAACTCATCCAGGATCGTGCGGTAAAATTGCTCAAAGGAGCGTTCCCCACTTTTCTTTAAATAAGACCCCGTTTTATGCTCTTGAGAACCACTGTTTTTTGCATGAGTTGCCTTCTGTAGAAGAGGATTCATTTTGTCTCTGTGAAGATGACCTATCCGATAATTTGGAGAATTGAAGACATTTACTTCCCGATTGTCGCAGCTGTTGGAATTCCTGGCAAGTGATTTATCCAATTCAGTATTTAGGTTAGTTTGCAGTAAAGATTGTAGCCTGACTCAGTTTAGGAATCTCACCTTTCAATCAGCAAATGGTGCTTTGTGTAATCCTTGAAATTCCCTGTTTTCCTATTTCACGATAATGACCACTGATGATCAAATAAACTGTGAGGATGTGAGTTCTTAACTACGTGCGGTAGCAAGAATAAAAACATAGTAACAAATCTCCAGTTTGCCTGCTTAGGTATTAGTGATTGTAGTGCGTCATTCAAAAGAGAAAATAGGTCACGTGAACCCGATGGCATTTTGATAATTTATTTATGATGCAATGTAATAACTATTTAGCCATTTAGTAAATGTATAGTTGTGGTTCGCTATTGTGAACATCTGACTCCCGAATTTCCACAGAAAATAAAGTCGATTCGCTTTACAGTATATTCAGTGAAGCGATTTCAGAAGACATGAACATATTATAAGTTATTATACCACATGCAAGTTTCCAGACTTATCTCTATTGGTCGCAGTTTACCGGCTGAATCAGGGAGGTGTGAGCTTTGGTTCCATATTCGCACACTGGACTCCATCAACAACCAAAGAATCTCAATTTGTGAATCGTCTTTCACATTTGGGAGCATTTGAGTATTTACATGCAATGCTGGGTTGCAAAGGGGATCAATCTCCCACCTCTCATTTGCCGCATTCAGCTAATTATTTGATTTGAACATATAAATGTAATCAGATACAATCGAATATATTTAATTGACTCCGCTAACCAAAAATACCGTTTGCGAAAGCATTTGACATTGGCGTGTTATACAGACAGACCGATATTGGTTGAAGATGATGGACTCAACAGCAACGATTCGTGCATTTGATACAACGCCATTTTTGATCGTTCAAAACTCTCAAAGAATGAGACAGGATAAGGCAAACACTATTGTATTCACATGCACCCGTGGAGTCAAGGGGATATATTCGATTGATTCTGATGACTTTTTATGTTCAAATTAAATAATTCTCTGAATGTGGCAAATGGTAGAGGAGCGATTGATTGATTCTCTGTGCAAACCCAGCATTGTACGTAAGAACACAGTGAGGTGAGTGACCGGTGACATCTCAAAAAGTTTGGGACAGGACATGGTGAGGTATTTGCTCCATTTGGAGAAGCCTTGAAAAAGAGACAATTTGCTGTATCAAACACCAGGATTATTTATTTATCAATTTTGCGTTTCTAAATGACCTTCATGTCTCTCGGTTTTTGTCAGTTTGTGCGAATCTCCATTAATATGCCTACTTCTCTATCTGAACGACTCATTTTCTAAATGTGGCTGTATCTCTGCCAGCACCTCTCCCTTTCTATCTGTTGGTATGTGTTTGTGTCTATTATGATTTGTGTTTCTCTCTGAACATGAACGACAGTCTATGTCTGTCACTTTCATTGGCTGTGTTCTTGTGTCTTTCCCTTACTGTGGCGTTTCTTGCGCATTTCGCTGTGTGTATGTTTGTGTATGTTTATCTCTCCCACTTTAGTGTATCCAACTCGCTCATTCTCTTTGTCTGTTTCTCTACCCCACTCTCTCTCCAACGTCCGCTCTCTCTCTCTCTCTCTCTCTCTCTCTTCACCGCTCTCTCACAGTCGCTCAGTATATCTGTCACTTTCTCCCCCCTCCCCCCCACTCCCACTGTCCCACTACCCATTTTCTTTGTCACTTTTCGGTGGGCAGCCGGGTGGTGGACATCGAGACACGTTCAGCAAATTGTAATCTTTACCAATGAATATTTATGTCTGATCTTTTCTTTCTCTTTGTCTCTGTAGTCAACCTATTGGCGATTGTTGTCCTGGCTCGAGGGAGGTGCGGTCTCTCCAAGTGCATCTCCATGTATCTGTTGGCCATGTCAGTGGCTGATCTGATGGTGGTTATTGTCTCGGTGATCTTTGGTGCCATTGTACCTATGTACGTCAGTCGTCCGTTCGTGGACATCACTCCCGTGTGCCGGGTGCTAGTTACAGTGGAATTTGCAACAAGGGAAACCTCTGTCTGGCTCACTATCGCTTTCACCTTTGATCGATATGTCGCCATCTGTTGGCAAAAACTCAAACATAAATATTGCACCGAAAAAACAGCTGCTGCAGTGATAGCGGGGTTGAGTGTTGTCCTCACTGTGAAAAACATTCCCTGGTATTTTGCAGGTGAATCCGAAATCACAATTGACAAGACACCCTGGGGATGCAGTCTTACACCAAGCTTTTACACTTCACTCCCATGGATAGTGTTTGACTGGCTCGGCATCACTCTAACCCCTTTTCTCCCGTATGTTCTGATTTTGCTGCTCAACGCCCTGACTGTCAGCCACATACTGGTGGCCAGTCGAGCCCGCAGGAGATTGCGGGGACACAGTGATGGGGACAGAACCAGAGGTGAGAGAGACAGTGATCCAGAGATGAAAAACAGGAGGAAATCCATCGTTTTACTGTTCGCTGTTTCTGCCAATTTTATATTATTATGGATGACATATCTTCTATATTTCCTATACTGGAAGATTACAAACGATGTTTGGTTCTCGGGGCTTAATGGTCCGAAGTACATTATCTATCGAACTGGCTTTATGTTGCAGATGTTGAGCTGCTGTTCAAACACATTTATTTACGCTGTGACTCAGACTAAATTCAGAGAAGAAATTAAGAAAGGGCTGGCATTTCCTGTTACACTAATTGTTAGATTATTTCGTTGACAAACTTTGCCAGTGATGTGTGTGTGTCTTTGTGACGTGATAGACACAGTGGTGGGGTCCCTATCAGCCTGCCCGTCCCATCATCAAGTAGCACTTAATGTTGTCTTCTGGAGATCATCAAGTGAATAAAATCAATATTCATGAATAAAAGTGCATCACAGAATATCCTGTGTAATGTATTGACTGTGTAGTTGTGTGCAAAGCACAGCACTGTTGCGTACCGTAGTGACTCACAAACAGGTATGGATTCAAAATACCTATTTATAATTGTTTTTCTCGAGCGATTATCATGAATCGTGTGGTGTAAGGAAACTTGCCCAAAGTTGTACCCTGCCCAGAATTGAACCCAGATGTCTCGCTTGTAAGGAGAGTGCTCTAACCACTGAGCTATAAGACACCACACCTGGTTGTGTTTGTCAGTGCATGTGTCTCTGTTAGTGCTTGACTCTATGCCACTGCATGTGTCTGTGAAAGCAAAATAGCTGGAGAGACAGAGAGAGTGTTAGCACCACATGTATGTGAGTGCGTAATCCTTTTTCTCCATGTATGTGTGTGAGAGAAAGAGAGTGAGGGACTGAGTGCTGTAATATATCTCTTTACAGAGTCCAGTATCTCAGTTCTGGCACTCGCCATAAAAGCTTGAGACATGTGTCCGAATCCAGGCAGGTTAGCGCGAAACCTTTTGAAAGTTTCCTTACTGCATACGTCGAATCCTAATCCCTAAAAAAAACCAATAAGAAATTGTTCGTTTCAATCAATGACGGTTTGTTGGGCACTGCTGTGCGCAATTGGATGTCCTGTATTGCCCACCTTCAATTCACTTTACGGTATATTGTTTGAAGCGGTTTGTGACACAGTTTCGAAGATTCCCAAAGTGCTCTATCAAACGCAAAGATTATTATTAAGACGTAAAAATTCGTTCAGAATGAGCTAATTAGACTAACACCGAAAGTAGAAACAGAATCTGGCAGTGGGAGACCGGATGTGGTTTGCTCAGTAAATTGGAGGCTTTGATTTGACAATAAATATATTTTGCAAACAACGCTTGCTCTGGTTTGAATGTGATTTTGTGCGTGTAATACATTTGCTCTTTTGGGGGGTGTTTGTACAATATACAACAATGTGTCGATATAACACAAGTCACCTCATTTCTTACACATAGGAATCATTTGACCTGTTCGATATAATGACACTCCGGAGGCTCCCATTCACTCTGATTTTGCTGGCCAACTTTCTAACTGTCAGCCACATTTTCGTGGCAGTAGAGCTCACAAATGATGGTGCGAGTGCGGAAAATAAGACTGGAATAAATGTTTGAGTTAGTGAATGTGTGCACAATTTCCTGCCGCGTTTCATCCACACATTCCATTGTCCATTCGTGTTACAATATGTTCTTTGATGCGCATTGAGACATTTTGATGAAGTGGTACGACGCTATATCGATTCTATGTATTACTATCATTCATATTGTTAACAATTCACCCATTCCAAGAATAAGGCATAGTGCATTTCACTTCACTGTTCCTCACACAACCCTCTCCATGTCGAGGTATAACATTAATTCTTTACTTATAGTTTGTATAATAATTCTGAGTCATCTCACTGGGGAACTAATTAATTACTGAGTTCACAGTTTAATTTGCTTAGTGATGCACAAACGTATCACAACAACAAAATTACACTCGCATAGAGTTCATAGATCGAAGCCTTGAGTTACATGTGGAATTATGACGTGATCGATTCTAAGCATTATTATTATCAATAGTATTGTCATTTTCCCCATTCCAAGAATAAAACAAGTTACCTCTCATCACTCTCTTCTTCACACAACCCACCCCACATAAAGCGATCATTTCAACTCAGTCTTCAAAAATGGTTCGTAGCCAACACACTGCGAAATTAATTAAATACTTGATTGACAGTATTAATTTAGTTGATGATGTACAAACGTATAAAGCATATACATTGAACACTTGAGCTACACGTGGAGTTAGTGATATTCAATAAACCATCATGACAACAACTTTCTAACTGCATGTCGTCCACAAAATATGGAGTCAGTTCACTTTACAGTGTATCCTGTCAATCACTACTGATACTTTTCGAAGGCATGAGATGAGACAACCACAACAATAATAAAATTACACTTGTATAACGCCTTTCATGTGAGGAGGACGTCCCAATGCGATGGCCAGTTACTGTCTCAAAGTTGAACTGAGGAGAGATGGGGTGAGACGGAAGGCGGGGATTAATGATAAGAATCCTTGCATATTTTATTGCATTTGATAACTTCTACATGTCTCCGAGCGCTTCACAGACTGGGCTGTCCTGTGCTGCAGGAACGCGTGGAGATACTGGGTAAATATACAAGAACATAAGAAACAGAAGCAGAGGAAGAATATAACTCCACATGTCCTGCCTTTTTCCCATATCCTTTTATCCCTTGACCGATAATAAATCTATCAATCCCAGGATTCAATGGGTTCATGGACTGCGCACCCACAGTTTTGGAAGTAGATAATTCCATAAATTAACTAACCTCTGTGTGAAAAATGATTTTGTTAACTCAGTGCGAAAACGCTGACCAATAGTTTGAAGTATTTGACCCCAGATTATAGGTTGGCCAACCAGGTGACACAGTCTCTCACTATCGATCCTGGCATGTCCCTTAATCACCTTACATGACTCTATAAAATAACTTCTCATTCTGCCATTTTGAAGAGAATGCAGGCCTAGTTTAATCAACCTGTCTTCGTAGCTGAACTACTTCATCCCAGGAACAAACCTAGGGGATGATTCCCAAGGGGACTTAATTAATTATTACGCCTACCCACATCGAACTATAATATTAACTCTTTCCTTACAGTCTGCACAATGATTCTGAACCTACACACTGGGGAATTAATTAATTACTTAATTCACAGTTTGATTTACTTGGTGATGTACAAACGCATAACAACAACAAAACTACAATTGTATAGATTTCATGGATTGAAGGCTTGACTTACATGTGGAATTATGACATGATCGATTGCAAGCATTATTATTATTAATATATCAATGGAGAATTCCATAAATTAACTACCCTCTGAGTGAAGAAGCATTTTGTCAACTCACAGCGAAAAGGCTGAAACCTAATTAGAAAACTGTGGTTATCACTTCTCCAACAAGGTGAAACATTCTGCCACTGCCTACTATGTCTTGCCGCTTAATTTTCGTATAGGCTAGGATACGATTCCCTATAATACTTCGATATTCTACAGAATATAGGCCTAGATTGCTCAACTTATTGTCACAGCTGAACCCGCTTATCCCATGATCCGAACTCGTGGTGCATCCCCTTTCAAGCGAGTATTTCCTTTCTTAAATAAGGAGGCCAAACCTGCGCACAGTGTTCTAGGTGCGGTCTCAGGAAAGGCCTCTTCAGTTGCAGCAACACTTCCCAACTCTTATGTTCTAACACTTTTGTAATTAAAGCCAACATGCCTTTTGCACAAAACAGAAACATCTGTATTCATCTGTTCATTAGCAAAAACTAAGATTTTCCTGTGCACAGAATTATTTCCCCCTCCCTCCCTCCACAAACTTTTCATTATATGCTTTGCGGGTTAGATAAAATTTCAGCAAATCTATCTTTGCTAACCTATCAAGGCAATGCACGGTCTTGCCTCCGCCCATCTCTCCGAACTGCTGTCTCCCTGTCAGACTGCCCGTCACTCTGTTAGCGGGCTCTGGCCTGCTCCAATATCCCCACCCAATCCGCCATACCATCGCTGGCTGGGCTTTCAGTCTCTCTGCCCCACACTCTGGAACACCATCCCGCAATCCCTTTTCCCTAGCTTCCTCCCTTTCTTCCTTCAAGACCTGTCTCAAGAACTTAATCCTCGACCGTGTCTCTGCCTTTCCAGCTTTCCCCATTCTCCTCCCCCCCCCCCCCCCCCCACCACCCCCACCCCCACGCCCACACACCTCCACCCCCTGCACGGGACACAACGTAGTTGTTCACCTCATTGTGACTTCTTCCCGACGTGAAAGGCGCTCTATAAATGGATTGGTGGTGATCAGTGGTTATCATTGGTTAGAGCACATGCCTGCCTAGCATGGGACCTGTGTTCGAATCCATCCAGGTCAGGGGAAACCGTGGGCAAGTTTCCTTACTCCACGCAAACACCCCTGATAATAATGCGTCCAATAAATTGAACTCGCTAATAAAAAATATCGGCCATTTCAATCAACAACAGTTTGCGAGGGATACTGCTTTGCGCAATTGGCTGCTGCTATGCGCCCACAGATATACATTCAATTCACTTTACAGTATATTCTGTGAAGCGCTTTGAGACGTCGATAAATTGTAAAAAGCACTGCATCAAATGCAAGTATTATTATTAATATTATTGCTGCACGTAAACAGAGACAAGTGTGTGGAGTAAGAGAACTTGCACAACTTGTCACCCTGCCGGGAATACAACTCTGCTCTCTTGCTTGCCCAGATCCCTGGAGACGAGATTACAACAGAGCAAAACATTTTCAATTCTGCATTAATCACAATTATATAAATTTCTATTACTTTTTATGACCACGGCGTTAGGATTGTGTTTGCGTATGTGGGGGGGTTGTGGTAGGTTTGTGCTCATGGGTGGGGGGCGTTAGGATTCTGTGTGTGGGGGGCGTGGGTTGTGGTAGATTTGTGTGTGTGTGGTTGGAGGTTGTGTTAGGTTTGTGTGGGTGAGGGTTGTGGTAGATTTGTGTGTGGGGGGTGGGGGTTGTGGCAGGTATGTGTGCGTTGTAGGGGGTCTGTGTGTGCCGGGGATGGTTGTGGTACGTTTGTGTGCGGGCAAGTGTTAGATTTGTGTGTGGGGGGTAGGTTTTTGTGTGTGGGAGGGATAGGTTTGTGTGTGTTGAAGGGGTTGGTTTGTGTGGGGGGGGAGGTTTGTGTGTGTGGCATGGGGTGGATGTTTGTGTGTGGAAGCGGTAGGTTTGTGTGTGAGGGTTAGATTTGTGTGTGAGGGTTAGGTTTGTGTGTGTGTGTGAAGCGTAGGTTTGTGTGTGTGGGGTAGATTTATGTGTGTTGGGCGAAGGTTTGTGTGTGTGGGAAAGGGTAGTTTTGTGTGTGGGGTGGTATATTTGTGTATTTAAGGGTGGTGTAATTTTGTGTACGCATGGTGGGTAGGTGTGACTGTGGGGTTGGGGAATTGGAAGTTCTGTGTGTGTTGGGGTACGTAGGTTTCTGTGCTGGGATGGTAGGTTTGTGTGCGTGGGAGGGTGTAGGTTGGTGTGTTTGTAGGGGATAGGTTTGAGTGTGTGTGAGAGTAGTATTTTGTGTGTGTTGGTATAGTTTTCTATGTATGTGGTGGGGGCGGTTCGTGTTTGGCGCGGGACGGTTTGTGTGTATGTGGGGTTAGATTTGTGTGGTTGTGTGATGGATAGGTTTGTGTCTGTGGTATGGGTAGTTTTGTGTGTGGGTGGCAGGTTTGTGTGTGGGGGGGGCGTAGTTTTATGTGTGGGGGTGTATGTTTCTGTGTGTGGGGGGTAGGTTTGTGTGTGTGGGATAATGTAGATTTGTGGGTGTGTGGGGGGTAGTTTTGTGTTTTTTTGGGGTGGTGTAATTTTGTGTAAGCATGGTGGGTAGGTTTGTCTGTGGGGGTGGGAGATGGTAGTTCCTGTATGTGTGGGGGGTAGGTTTGTTTGCAGGGATGGTAGGTTTGTGTGTATGCAGATGGGGGGGATAGGTTTGTGTGTATGCGGATGGTGGGGGTAGGTTTGTGTGTATGCGGGTGGGTGATAGGTTTGTGTGTGTGCGGATAGGGGGAAGTGTAGGTTTGTATGTGGGATATAGATTTGTGTGTGCGCTAGTGGTGGTAGGGATGTGTGTGGGGGATAGCTTTGTGTGTGTTCGGGTGGGGGTGTAGGTTTGCGTGTGTTTAAGGGGGTAGGTTTCTGTGTGTGGGTTAAGTTCATGTGTGGGTGGTAGTTTGTTTGTGGGGTATAGGTTTGTGCGTGGGTGGTAGTTTTATGTGTAGGGTGGTAGCTTTGTTTTTGGAGGGGTAGATTTGTGTTTGACGGGGGTAGATTTGTGAGTGGCTAGGGGATAGGTTCGTGTGCATGGGAGGGGGTAAGTTGGTGTGTTTGTGGGTGGTAGTTTTGTCTGTGTGGGTGCGAAGCTTTTGTGTGGTGCAGGTTTGTATGTGTGTGGGTCAGTAGGTTTGTGTGTGGTATCGTTGTGGGTAGAGTTGTGTGGGCGAGTAGGTTTGTGTTTGTAAGATTTCGGTTTCTGTGTGTGCCTGGTGAGGGTAGGTTTGTATGTGTGTGTGTGGGGGGGGGTGGGGGGGGGGGGGTGTTACATATGTGAGTGCTGGGGTAGTTTTGTATCTGTGTGTGGAGACGGTGTAGATTTGCCTGTGTGTATTGGGGGGAGTAGGTTTGTTGGTGTGTGCGGTTAGGTTTGTCTGAGCGTGTGATAGGTTAGAATTTCTGACTAAACTCTAGAAAAGTTTTGTTAGGCCTCAGCTAGAATTAATTGTACAATTCTGGTCACCCCAATTTAGGAAGGATATGTAGGCATTCTAAAGGTTGCAGAGGGGATTTAATAGGATGGTACCAGGAACGAGGTATTTCAGCTATGAGGAAAGGCTAGAGAAACTAGGTTTATTCTCATTGGAACAGGGAAGTTTGCGAGAGACCTAATAGAGCTGTTTAAGATCAGGAGAAGATTCGACAGCGTGAATAAGGAAAACTTGTTTCCACCGGTGGGTGTATCAGTAACTCGTGGTCACAGATTTAATTAGTTTTAAAAAAAGAATCAGATTGGAGGTGAGGAGCATTTTTATCACTCAGCGAGTTGTTCGAATCTGGAATGCATAGCCTGAAAAGATGGTGGAGGCTGAATCGATAACAACTTGAAAAGAGAGGTAGACATTTTTGGGGGAGGATGGGTTTTCGAGGTTATTGGGGAGAGAACTGGGGAGTGGGATTGAGTTGCTCTTTTTAAAGAGACGGTGCTGAAACGATGGGCTGAATGGCCTCCTTTTGTGCCATAAGGTTCTATGATTCTGTACGTGGGGGAGGTGCCAGGTTTGTTTGTGGTGGGGTTAGGGCGTGGGACCCATCTTCATAGCTCATCCCAGGAACCAAACTTGTGAATCTGCTGCCCACTGAGCTGAGTATTTCCTTTCTTACATACGGAGACCACAATGGCAGACAATAATCATAGCGGGGTCTCAAGAAAGCCCTATAAAGTTCCAGCAAAACTTCTCTCCTCTTATATGCTGAACGCCAACATGCTTTTAGCATAATATTAGTATTAAGAATAATCGAACATACGTATTCTTATATGGATTATTAGAAATTAGATTTTCCTGTGCACAGAATTCTTCCCAATTTCCCCTGATTAAACACTACAAAAGTTTGATGAGGCCTCAGGTAGAGGTCTGCGTACATTTTTTTTCTCTGCGGGGCGATAGGTTTGTCTGCTTGGGAGTAAGTATTTGCGTGGCTAAGATATTATGTTCAGGGATTGAGTGCCACACAAGGTTTTATACCCACTCTCACTGTGTCTGTATCTCTCACATGGAAAGGAAGACACGATGGAGGCTGCATCCTGTCTCCTGATTACTTTGCTTCTTTTTATAGATTCATAGATTCATAGAATTTTACGGCACAAAAGGAGGCCATTCGGCCCATCTAGTCTGTGCCGGCTCTTTGAAAAGAGCGATTCAATCCCACTGCCCTGCCCGCTCCCCATAGCCTAATAGACCCGTTCTCCCTAAATAAAGATCTAATTCCCTTTTAAAAGTTGTTTTCGAATCAGCCTCCACCACCTTTTCAGGCAATGCATTCCAGATTCCAACAACTCGCTGAGTGAAAAAAATTCTCCTCAGCTGCCCTCTACTTCGCCTTGAAACTATTTTAAATCTGTGACCACGAGTCACAGATTCACCCACGAGTGGAAATAGTTTTTCTCTATTTGCTCTGTCGAAACCCCTCATGATCTTATAAACCTCTATTAGGTCTCCCCTCAATCTTCTCTGCTCCACAGAGAATAACCCTAGCCTATCTAGCCTCTCCTCATAGCTGAAGTCCCTCAATCCTGGCACCATCCTAGTAAATCTTCGTTGTACCCTTTCCAATGCCTTCACATCCTTTCTGTAGTGTGGTGACCAGAATTGAACACAGTATTCCAGCTGAGGCCTCACCAAAGTCCTATAGAGGTTAGTCAGCACTTCCTGACTTTTGTACTCTATACCCCTATTTATAAAGCCTAGTATCCCATATGCCTTCTTAACAGCCTTGTCTACCTGTCCTGCCACCTTCAACGAGTCACTAACACAAATCCCCAGGTCTCTCTGTTCCTTTACACCATTTAAAATTGTACTATCTAGCCTATATTGCCTCCCTTAATTTCTTCTCCCAAAATGCATCACCTCACACTTCTCTGCATTAAACTTCATCTGCCATGTGTCTGCCCACTTTACCAATTTGTCTATATCCTCTTGCAGATGGCTACTATCCTCCTCACTATTTACTATTCTCCCTAACTTAGTGTCATCTGCAAACTTGGAAACTGTACTCCGTACACCCAAGTCCAGATCATTGATGTAGATTACAAACAGCAATGGTCCCCAAACTGATCCCTGTGGCACACCACTGCTCACTTCCTTCCAATCTGAAAAACAGCCGCTCACTACAACTCTCTGCTTTCTGTCTCGCAGCCAGTTGTGGATCCACGCTGCCACTGTCCCTTTTACGCCATGGGCCTTTAATTTTAATAAGTCTCTCATGTGGCACTTTGTCAAATGCCTTTTGAAAGTCCATGTAAACTACATCAACTGCGCTACCATTATCCACCCATTCCGTTACCTCATCAAAAAATTCTATCAGATTTGTAAGGCAAGATTTGCCTTTAACAAATCCATGTTGACTGTCCTTTATTAGCCTATATCTTTCTAAGTGAAGATCTACCTTGTCCCTGATTATGGACTCTAGAAGATTGCCCACTACTGACGTTAGACTGACTGCTCTGTAGTTACCAGGCTTGTCCTTCTGCCCCTTTTTATACAAGGGAGTAACATTAGCGATCCTCGTCCTCTGGCACGACCCCTGTGTCCAAGGAAGATTGAAAGATCGTGGCCAGAGTCCCTGCTATTTGCTCCCGTGCCTCCCTTAGTAACGTAGGGTGCATCCCATCCGGACCGGGTGACTTATCCACCTTGAGCGACGTCAACCTTTTTAGAACTTCCTCTGTGGTTACAATTATTCTATCCATTTCTCCTACCCTCTTCTCCAATACCATGGCATTGGCTGTATCCTTTTCTTTTGTGAAGACAGAGGCGAAGTACTAATTCAGTACATCAGCCATGCCCTCTGCCTCCACAATGAGATTTCCTCCTAGGTCCCTAATTGGCCCCACCCTATCCTTGACCAACCTTTTACTCTTAATATGTTGGTAAAAAACCTTAGGGTTCCCCTTAATCTTACTCGCTAATTGTTTTCCATGCAGTCTCTTTGCCCCTCTAACTTCCTTTTTTATTTATATCTTACACTTCCTATATTCTGCTTGGTTCCCTTCTGAATTTTGAGCCTGACACTTATCATAAGCCTCTTTTTTTTGTTTTATTTTGGCCCCGATTTCCTTAGTCATCCAGGGAGGTTTGGATGCCTTACATTTCACCTTTGTGGGGATGCTTTTGACCTGTGCCTGAACTATCTCCTCTTTGAACGCTGCCCACTGCTCGTTAGTTGTCTTACCTGCCAATTTTGTTTTCCAATCCACCTTGGCTAGGTCCCACCTCAACTCATTGAAATTAGCCCTTTTCCAGTTGAGTGTCCTCACCTGTGATCGTTCCTTATCCCTTTCCATAATTATTCTGAATCTAACGATATTGTGGTCACTATTCCCTAGATGCTCACCTACAGAAACCTGTTGAACTTGCCCTACCTCATTTCCCAAAACTAGATCCAGCATTGCTTCTTTCCTCGTTGGACTGGAAACATACTGATCAAGAAAGTTGTCCTGCACACACTTCAGGAATTCTTCTCCCTCCTTGCTCTTTACTCTACTATTCTGCCAGTCTATGTTGGGATAGTTGAAGTCACCCATTATCACTACTCTATTAGCTCTGCATTTCTCCGTGATACGCTTGCAGATCTGCTTGTCTATCTCCTCCCCACTATTTGGTGGTCTATAGTATACCCCTAACAGTGTAACTGCACCTTTTTTATTCCTCATTTCTAACCAGATAGATTCGGTTTTAAGTCATTCTTCCACCTCGTTCCTTTCTAAGGCAGTCACTGAGTCCTTAACTAAAATTGCCACCCCGCCCCCATTTCTCCCTTCTCTATCCCTCCTGAATACATTATAACCAGGAATGTTCAACTCCCATTCCTGCCCATGCTGGAGCCAAGTCTCTGTTACTGCTATAACATCATATCGCCTCGCAGCAACCTGAGCCTGCAGCTCACCAATTTTATTTCTCAAACTTCGTGCATTTACATACGTGCACTCTAAGGCACAAATTACTTCCTCTGCACTTTTCTCCCGTCTTACCCTTACCCCTGTCCTCTTTGTTACCCCTCCCGTATCTGAACTACTGATCAGTTTCCCACCCTCACCCTCCGGGATTAGTTTAAAGCCCCCACCACAAAACTCGACAACCTCCCTGCAAGGAGATTGGTTCCAGCCCTGTTCAGGTGTAACCCATCCATTTTGTACAGGTTCCACCTACCCCAGAATTGGTCCCAATGGTCTAGGAACCAGAAACCCTCCTTCCTACACCACTTCTCCAGCCATGCATTGATGTGCCTTATTCTAGCATTCTGGAACTGGCTTATCACCTCAGACACCGCGGAAATCAACAATGATATAGTGCTACATCTAATGCAAAGATTGTTGTATTATCAGCATCTCTGTCTATATATGTCAACGTATAAGTTTTACTTATTCTCCCTCATTCTAGGTCTCTCAGTATTGTTATCACTTTAGATTCCCCTCACTTTCCATCTACTTTACTTTCACTTGCACCCATTCCCAGGCTTCTCTCTCCCTCTTGCTCTGTTTCTCTGTCTTACTAAATATCTGACTGCATCAGTCTCCATACTCTCTGTCTTTCAATCGTTCGTTTCCTCTCACCACATACATCTATATGACTACAAGCCAAACCCCTCGCTCTCTCTCAAGATAAAGTTCCCATTCTCTCTCTCTCTCTAAACATTCTATCTGTCCTTTATTCTCCCTCTGACTGTCCCTCTGTCTTCCTCAGACTGTCTCTATGTCAAGCCATGTTTTGCTGTTCACTAATAAAAGCATCGAACAACAGAAACATACCTAGTTTATAGGTTTAAAATTGTTGTAACTCTATTAATTATTTCCTCTACAATAAGAAATAATCATACAAGTTGTAGAATGATTATCCACATTATACAATAACCATCTTCACTCAGAGGGTAGGGAATTTATGGACTTCTCTATCCCCAAAGGGTTGTAGATGGTCAGTCCTTGAAAATATTAAAAACTGAGATCGATAGATTTCTTATGGATGAAGCGATTAAGGGATTTGGTGATAGGGTGGGTAGGTAGAATTAGAATAGATCACCCATGATCTTATTGAATGGTGGTGCACGCTCGAGGGCCTGAATGACCTACTCCTGCTCCTAATCCTTATATGTATATATATATACACAATACATATATATACTATAGATACATGTATATATATATGTGTGTATATATTTTGGAAGAGCAGTCATTAAATCCAGAGAAGAAATACTGTCATAATAACACTGTGAAATGCGTTTCCTTGAACCAGAGCTCCAGTATCCTGCAATGTACACATTCACTTTGAGTTTTTTCCTGATAATGCCTTGTTGTTTAGTTTAAGAAATGCTAACTAATTACTTTACCTGTTTAAATGACTCTGGTGTCACGTGCCTTCTGAAACATCGCGTACTTCCATTCATGAAGTTGCACATCAGCCACGCAGAGAGCGACGGGACGAGAGATGCATCCAGTGGCTAAAACAGTGAAGATAGAAATGCCTCAGGCGATGCCTGTGGCTGTGGGCCGTCAACTGTACTGCAATGGTGAACAACAACACACACACACATGCACACACACACATAAACACAAACACACATGCACAAGCACACACACGAGCACACACATATACACAAAAACACACACACATACACACAACGCACACACAAACTAACACACATAAACACACATATGTACACATAAACACAGAAAAACACACAAACAAACACACAACTGTGTACACACACAGACACACATACACACACACACACATAGGCAGAGCCAGCAGCTGTCAAGGCAACACTCAGTATAATTCATTTAGAAAGTTTAAGTTCAGTAAAATATAAATATATAAAATCAACAACTCACTTATTTACCTGTTGCCTTTCATTTATTTCCGTATTGTTCTCTGCTCTGAATTACCCGATCTCTCACTTGTTCCGTAACTGAGTTAATCAAAGAAATTGAGAAACTCAAAGTCCACTAATATTGTGTTGGTTCAAGGGTTTACATCCCTAAATTAGGAACATAAGAAATTAATAGTTAGGAGCAGGAGTAGGCCATTCAGTCCCTCGAGCCTCCCTCCGCAATTCAATTAAATCATGGCTGATCTATTTTAACACCGCCTTACCCCCATGTCCCTTAATCTCTTTATCCACAAGAAATCTATCAATCTCAGTCTTGAATAAGTTCAAGGACTGAACATCTACAGCACTTTGGGGAAGAGAATTCCATAAATTCACTGAACTCTGAGTGAAGAAGTTTTTTTCTCAGCTCAGTGCGAAAGGTCTGAAGCCCAATTTTAAGACCGTGACCCCCTGGGTATTGTTACTCCAATCGGCAGAGAAAATCTCCCACTGTCTCTTCTGTCGTGACCCCTGAATAGGTTTTTTTTATTAAATCAACTCTGATTCTCTCGATTATAGGCCTAGATTGCTCAACCTATCCTCATAACTCATCCCCCTAGAAATGACTGGTTAATTCAAGTCCAGTTATCTCGAGGTTACTGTAAAAATCTACGCCTCTTTCTCTGACTGTATTTATCTCGGTGATTCTCAATATTTGTCCGAATCTTTAATCTATAATCACTTTTTTCTGTCATTCTCAACCTGCCCCTCTGTTTGTCTCTGCGGTTTAACTCTTGCTCAGGAATTTTCATTCACATGGAGATTGTGAAGCTTGGTGACGTGTTATCATGCATATCATACAGCCAGCTGACAACAAAGCCTCTTAATCTGCCTCTCAGCCGTGGTCCAGCTATTTACCTTTCTCCCATTTAATTGTTGCACTTTCTCTCTCTCTCTCTCTCCCTCTCTATCTATCACTCTCTCTCTCCCTTTCTATCCCTCTATCTCCTTTGTTTTCTTTCTCTTTCTCTCTCTCTCAATCATGCAGGTGTTTGTAGTGAGAGGAAGCGAACAAGCCGTATTTTGCTGTTCCCCAATAATAGCATCGAACAGTAGAAACATACATGCGTGATAGGTTTAAATTTTGTGTAACTCTAGTAGATATTTCCTCTACAATAAGAAATAATCATACAAGTTGTAGAACGATTATCCACATTATACAATAACCATCTTCACTCAGAGGGTAGGGAATTTATGGAATTATCTAACCACAAAGAGTTGTAGATGGTCAGTCCTTGAAAATATTCAAAACTGGGGGCCTGAATGACCTACTCCTGCTCCTGAATCTTATATATATATACACAATATATATACACTATAGATTCATGTATATATGTGTGTATATATTTTGCAAGAGCAGTCATTAAATCCAGAGCAGAAATACGGTCATAATATCACTGTGAAATATGTTTACTTGAACCAGAGCTCCAGTATCCTGCAATGTACACATTCACTTTGAGTTTTTTCCTGATAATGCTTTGGTGTTTAGTTTTAGAAATGCTAACTATGTACATTACCTGTTTAAATGACTCTGGTGTCACGTGCCTTCTGAAATATCGCATACTTCCATTCACGAAGTAGCACATCAGCCACGCAGAGAGCGACAGGACGAGAGATGCAGCCAGTAGCTAAAACAGTGAAGATAGAAATCGATTCAGGAGATGCATGTGGCTGTGGGCCGTCAGCTGTACTGCACTGGTGAACACCAACAACACACACACAATCACACACACACACCAGCACAAACACACCAACACACACACGCACACACACTAACACACATACACACACATATACACATAAAACACATAACTATGTACACACACACACACATAGGCAGAGCCAGCAGCTGTCAAGGCCACTCATTATATTTGTTTTAGAAAGTTTAAATTCAGTAAAATCTACATATATGAAGTCAGCAACTCACTTATTTACCTGTTGCCTTTCATTTATTTCCGTATTGCTCTCTGCTGTGTATCACCCGATCTCTCGCTTGGTCCGTAACTGAGTTAATCAAAAAAATCTAGAAAATCGAAGTCCACTATCAGTCTTTTGGTTCAAGGGTTTACATCCCTAAATTAGGAACATAAGAAATTAATAGTTAGGAGCAGGAGTAGGCCATTCAGTCCCTCGAGCCTCCCCCCGCAATTCAATAAAATCATGGCTGATCTATTTTAACTCCAGCTACCCGCCTTACCCCATGACCCTTAATCCCTTTATCCACAAGAAATCTATCAATCTCAGTCTTGAATATGTTCAAGGACTGAACATCTACAGCACTTTGGGGTAGAGAATTCCACAAATTCACTGAACTCTGAGTGAAGAAGTTTTTTTCTCAGCTCAGTGCGAAAGATCTGAAGCCCAATTTTAAGACCGTGACCCCCTGGTTATTGTTACTCCAATCGGCAGAGAAAATCTCCCACTGTCTCTTCTGTCGTGACCCCTGAATAGGTTTTTTAAATAAAATCACCTCTGATTCTCGCGAATATAGGCCAAGGTTGCTCAACTTATCCTCATAGCTCATCCCACTAGAAGTGACTGGTTAGTTCAGGTCCAGTTATCTCGAGGTTACTGTAAAAAACTACGCCTCTTTCTCTGACTGTATTTCTCTCGGTGATTCTCAATATGTGTCTGAATCTTTAATTTATGATCACTTTTTTCCATCATTCTCAACCTGCCCCTCTGTTTGTCTCTGCGTTTTAACTCTTGCTCAGGAATTTTCATCCACATGGAGATTGTGAAGCTTGGTGATGTGCTCTCATGCATATAATACATCTAGCTGCCAAAAAAGCCTCTTAATCTGTCTCTCTGCCATGGTCCAGCTATTTACCTTTCTCCCCTTTAATTGTTGTACTTTCTCTCTCTCTCCCTCTCTATCTATCACTCTCTCTCTCCCTCTCTCTTTCGTTTTCTTTCTTTCTCTCTCTCTCATTCTCTCTCTCCAGCCCTCTCTATCACTCTCTCTTTCTCTCCCTATCTCTCTCTCTGGATTTCTTTCAGTACTACGTCCCTCTGATTCACGTTTGTTTCTGGCTGCCTCACCCCCCCCCCCCCCCCCCCCCGCCCCCTTTGCATTGACCTACCTTTTTCTTTCTCTCCGTCCCCCAACCCTCAACTCCACCATGCACCCACTCTCCCCGCCCAGCCCTACCACCTCTCAATAGCCTCATCCAAACTTCCATTGGGGAGTTGAATTGCAGATAACTGCCTTGATCGCACTGATCCCCCAGACCAGTGCTCCAGCCCAGAGAATGTGCGATACCATGGAAGGGAGGAGACCAGAGCTCCATCTTATTCTGCCCAGCACATCAACAAGTAGCTGGTGTTCAGCTGTGCAGCGCTGCCCACCTCATGCCAACCTCTCAACCTCAGCAGCGAAATGCAGATGCTCTCTGAACCTCCCGGCTCCTTCCTGTTCAGCCCCTTCTCCCCGGGCAACAGTTTTATCACAAAGGTATCCCCACAAACAGTCGTAGATTCACGTGAACAATTTGTTGTAGTTTTTTGGGGGAAGGACTATTATTAGCCATGTAGAGAGTGGAGGAAACTTGTCCAATGTTTAGCCCTGATCTGCCGGGATTTGAAACAAAGTTATCTTTCACTTTAACACACAAACAAAATCTCACTCTCAAGATACAGTGCCTCATATAGAAATCTTACGGCAAAAAATGGAGGCCATTCGGCCCATCGAGACAGATCCCGCTTTATAACCAGCGCAATTTAACCCCACTTCCCAGCTCTCTCCCCATGAACTCGCAAACCCGCCCTCCCTAAATAAATGTCCAATTCTCTTTTAAAATGTATGTTCAAATCGGCCTACACCACGTTTTCAGGCAACGCATTTCAGATTCGAACAACTCGCTGGGTGAAAACATTTCTCCTCACCTCCACTCAGATTCTTTTCGAAACTATATTAAATCTGTTACCATGAGTCACTGATATGCTCACCAGTGGAAACAGTTTATCCCTACCTATTCTGTCGAATCCCCTCATGAACTTTACAACCTCTGTTATGTTTACTCTCAAGCTTCTCTGTTCCAATGTGAATAAACCTAGCCTCTCTAGCCTTGCCTCGTAGCTTAATTCCTGGTACCATCCCAGTACATCTCCTCACTTTCCCTTTACAATTAACAGCCATCCTAATGTGTGGTGACCAGAATTGTACACAGTAATCCAGCTGAACGCTATCCAAAGTTTTATATTTTACTGAGAACTTCCCAACTTTGTACTCTAAGACCATATTTATAAAGTCTTGTATCCCGTTTGCTTTTTTGACAGCCTTGCCGTATAATACGCACAAACCACCAGGTCTCTATGTTGCTTCACAGCCCATAAATTTCACTACCTCGCCTATGTTGCCTCCCCTCATTTCTCCTTCACAAATGCACCATCTCACATTTCTCTACATTAAACTCCATCTGCCACGTGTCTGCCCTTTTTACCATTTGATCTATATCTTGTTGCAGATGACTACTATCCTCCTCGCTATTTACTATCTTTATTAACTTTGTGTCATCTGCAAACATGAACCATGGTAGCGTCTCTTTCGTTCATTTGATGCCCTGTTTGTCTCTTCGGGTTGCAGTACCTCAGGCCTTGTTTCTGGTAAACCTGAGCTTCATACTCTGTGAGATTGCGTAATCTAATTCTAATTTTCTCTTGTATTTGCAAATACATATGTTAACCCTTCCCTTTCTTTCTATCTCGTTCATACCTCAGTCACATCCACCTTCACATAGACTCTGATCAATAGGGTCTCTCTCAAACACATCCTAGAGTATATATGACACACACATAGATTTGCACCTGCATACTGTTATTATCACAATATATCGCTCCCTCTATCACACATAAAGCTCGTCTCTCGTTCACGTAAACAGAATGTCTCTAAACATACATTTAGCTTGTCTACATGTAAACGGTTTATTCCTTGAATTCGCACAAACTCACATGTAATTTTGCTCTCCTCTTGCTCACCCCCCCTCCACCCACCAACACACATCCATAAATTTACACGTCGCACACACACACACACCCGTGCACGATGCTCTGTTTCTCACTCGCACTGACACAAGTGATCCCCTGAAAATTATTTACCCCACCACCCCCCACGCACACATCCTGCCCTGTTTGCCTCTGTGTGTCTTTGCCTTTGTGTGTATCTCTCACACACCCATATCAACCCCTCCCACCCCACACACACCCCTCCCATACACACACATACTCACGGTGCCCTGCCTGTCTCGCAGATCCCACCACATATTCACACACATACACTCACAGGCTGATGTGCCTTTCTCTCACAATCGCAAACACTGTGTTCACTTGTAACACACTCAGTGTCATTCTCACATACAGTAGCACACAAACACACACTGCATGGCAATGTCTGTTTTTTTCCTGGGTAACATAGTACCTAATGCTTTGTCTCACCTAAATATATACCTAATACAGTGTGGGGGCAGGAAAACCTGGTGAGAGTATGTAAACCGGATTAACTGGTTCCTCCAGACAAAAGGAGTTTGACATTTGCTCTAAATCCCGTATCTAGTTTCTCACATACACACCCACACAGAGGTTCTGTCTTTCGTACACAAGTCTCACAAACATTCACTGATTTTTGTCTTACACACACACAGTGTCTCACCGATACAACGCCTTCTCTCTCATAAGCACATGGATCATATAATAAGTTTCTCACACATCGACATTACCTGTGTGGGGACAGAGAGATAATGTCTCTATGTCACACATATAATCTCTCATTTACTCTCTTGCTCCCTCTCTCACACACACACACAAATAACAAGTGTTCTGATGAAGGGCCGTGGACTCGCAACATTGACTCACTTGACTTTCTCCATGAATGCTGCCTGACCTGCTGAGTTTTCCCAGCGAATTCTGTTTATGTTCCTGTCAGTGCCTTCTCGCTCTGTGAAACCACACTGACTCTCTGAACACACAGAGCTTCTCACACATGCGCATTTTCACTTTAATGCACCTAATATCTTGAACAGTCTTTCTGACACGCATACAGAGCCTTCTCTTCCACACACACACATTCACACTCACACACAGACAGTCTAGCTCCCTCTGACAGTGTGTCTGTCTGACACACACACACTCACATTCCTGCTCTCTCAGACAGTCTATCTGTCCGACACACACACACAAACACATACACACAGTCTCTCATACAGTCACATACGGAGACTATAATGACTGTTTCTCTGAAACTGAATTCAATGGGGGATTAGGTAAACGGAGTTCTTCCATCCAGTAAGTGTGTGTGTGTGTCTGTGTGGTGTGTGTGTGTGTGTGTGTCGTGTGAGTGAGTGAGTGAGTGAGTGAGTGAGTGAGTGAGTGAGTGAGTGAGTGAGTGAGTGAGTGAGTGAGTGAGTGAGTGAGTGAGTGAGTGAGTGAGTGAGTGAGTGAGTGAGTGAGTGAGTGAGTGAGTGAGTGAGTGACAATTTCAGACAATGGAATAAATATTTTTAGATTTTCACAAATAAACGGTGTATTTCTCTCTCTCTCAGAAACAAACAAAATGTCTCTGTTTCGTACAATGTTTCACACACACGCCTTCAGAGTCTGTCTCAAACCAACACATATCTATGTCTATCACACTCAATGCATATCGCAGCAAAAAAAATACCTGTAATGCTCTCATTCACAGGCACACGCACACTTTCTCTCTCCCAAACCAGCAGTGAATTCTTGAAAACTCAAAGCGCTTCACAGAATAAACTACAGAGTTAATTGACTGAATATTCCTGATGGAAAAGAGGCAGGAAATTGTGCACAACAGTGTCCCACAAAGAGTCACTGTTTGAAGCAATCAATAGATATTTTGGGTTGATTATTACAGTGTGGAGTAAAGAAACCTGGCCAAGTTTCGGCGTAAAATTAAACCCAATAATCTTTCTTGGAAGGCGTGTGTTCTAAACACTGAGCTGGAGGAATTATATGCAAAGTCTCACAAAAGCAAACACACTCTCACACACAATGCTTTCCCTCTCACACACACGCGGTGTCTCTCAAGTGCACAGTGCCTTCTCTCAAACACACATATTGTCACACTAACAGTCTCTCTGTCACAGGCACAGTGGCCTCTCTTACACACACTCAGGGTATCGAACTCAGACAGCGCTTCTTTCATACACACGATCTCTCACACACCCACAGTGCCTTCTCTCTCTCTCTTACATACAATTCTCTGTGGGGTTAAGTAAACGGGGTGTGTCTCACCGGGAAGCGAGAGAGTGAACACCTGCCATTTCCAGACACAGGGAATTTGACACCGTTTCTCTAAACTGCTTTCTTGCCGTCTCTCTCACACACATACAGCTTCAAGCCTTGTTATTCCCTGAAATACACTGTTTCGTTCTCCCCCTCACACCGTGTTTGTGAGACTGTTTGTATTCGTTCATACAAGCAGTCTGACACACACACATAATCACTCTCACACACATACACAGTCTACCCCACACACAGTGTCTACCCCCAAATATAGTCTCTTATTCTGTAACACGCACAGCCTCTTTCCATGCCATACACACATATTGTCTGTGTCTCAAACAGTGTCATTTCTCTCACACACATGCCCACACACACAGTGCCACCCTCTGTACAGACACAGAGAACACACAACAGTCTCCCTCACATCTGCTTACCGACTACTGATCTCTCCCACTGTGGCTCTCAAACAAGTGTTTCTCTCAGACACATGATCAGTGCTCACTCACACAAATACTATGGGTAAACCTGCCTCTTCAAACCAACGATCGTGATAATGAGCACAGAATGTGGGCCACCGTTTAGTTTCCAATGTTTCTGGTCCACGTCTGACTAAAGGTTGTGGACACCAAAGGTCCACTGAGTTTCCTTTCTCCACAGATGCTGCCTGACCTGCCGAGTCCTCCCAGAGATATCTGTTTAGCTTCAAATTGCCAACAGCTTCTGTTTCCTGCGCTTTTAAGAGAGTCAGCACATTCGTTTGCAGGCAAACGTATTTTACACTGTTTCTCTGAGTAAAACTTAACCCGTTTCCCTCTTAGATACACACAAACTATTTCTCTCTTTAGTAGACGCAGAATTACACACAAACACACCATCTGACTCCAACGCAAGATAGATAGTCTGTGTCACACATGTCTCTCCAACATTCATTTATATATTTATCTTTCCTCCATAACACGCCTTATCCCGCGAACTGTGCATTTACAATCTCTCCCTGTCACACAAAGTGATCCAGCCACTCAAACATGTAAACTTTTCTCTCATAAACACACAGCGTTTCCCTCTCTACATATCTATTCATGACAATGTTGCTCTCTCTCTGTTTCTCTTGTTAAGTGTCCTTGTCACACACAGTGCTGAATTACAAACGCAGCCTCCTTTACACACAGACACAATGTCTATCTCCTATTAAAAACAGACGCCGTGTTTATCCCACACAGCTACACAGTCCCTTTCACACGTCCCTACATGGCCTTGACTCTCACACACAAAACGCTCAACAAACAGATGCACATTTTGCCTCTCACTCACAGAACAAAGTGTGTGTCACTACCATTCCCTTCATGTCTGATCCACTGTGTCCTCTCTTAAAGTAAATGATTGCTGTCCCCGACATTGTGTGTTGTTTATATCAATAGACACACACATACAGTGTCTGGCCTCCCTCACACACAATAAGCAATGGGTTCAGGTGAAGAGAGAGATACTGAGCTCATTACATTTCCAGACAAAGCCATTCTCACACCGTTTCTATGCAATGATGCCTTGCCCTGTCTCCCCCACACACACCAAGGTTGTTTGTCTCTGTTCTACACACAGACGGACAAGTTTACATCCTTTGCACAGACACACAAACACAGACAGTCTGTGTCTCACGCCCGCAGCCAGTGCCACAAATATAGGCTGTAGTGACTGTCTCTGAGACACATTACCTCAGGCCTTGGCTCTCAGCCACCTGTGCCCGACACTCTGCGGTGTGGCGTCAATCCGGCGCCTCCCTCCGGTCAGTAGCTTCCATTCCCGGTAATCAAACCGTCTCTCAAACCGTGTGTGTGAGGGGGGGGAGCCAGACTGTGGGGTTCAGAGAGAAGCAGAGCTGGAAGCTGCGTGTGTGAGAGAGAGAGAGAGAGAGACACGGCAAGTAAAGCAGGTGAGAGAAACGGTGTCAAATTCCCTTGGTCTGGAAATGGCAGGTGTTCAGTCTCTCGGAGAGACACACCCCGTTCAATTAACCCCACAGAGTATTGTGTGTGTGTGTGAGAGAGAGAGAGATTGTGTATGTGTGTGTGTGAGAGAGAGAGAGAGATTGTGTGTGTGTGTGTGAGAGAGAGAGATTGTGTGTGTGTGAGAGAGATTGTGTGTGTGTGAGAGAGAAGGCACTGAGAGATTGTGTGTGTGAGAGAGAGATTGTGTGTGTGAGAGATAGAGATTGTGTGTGTATGAGAGAGAGAGATTGTGTGTGTGTGTGTGTGAGAGATTGTGTGTGTGTGACACACTCACACACATGTGAGGGTGGTGTGAGTGTGTGACGGGTATGATTTTTAAGTGGTGTCAGTGAGTGATGTGGTGTGTTTGTGAAGGGTTGTGAGTGTGAGGCGATGTGAGTGTGAGTAGATGTGAGTGTGAGTATGTGTGAGCAGGTGTGAGTGTGAGGCGTGTGTGAGTGTGTGTGAGCAGGTGTGAGTGTGAGGGGGGTGTGAGTGTGAGGCGTGTGTGAGTGTGAGCAGGTGTGAGAGCAGGTGTGAGTGTGAGCAGGTATGAGTGTGAGGCGTGTGTGAGTGTCAGTGTGAGCAGGTATGAGTGTGAGGCATGTGTGAGTGTGAGGGGAGGGTTGATGGGGATGGACTGACTGATGGGTTACTGGCCGGGGAGGCTGGTTGGTTGGTGTGAGTTAATGAGGTGGCTGGTGATGGAGACTGACTGACTGACCCTCACGTTGCCCTCTGGTGTGGAGCCTGTAGCTCAGGGGTGACAGCCCTCGCCTGGCGAGCCGCAGACCCGGGTTCCATTCCCGGCCTCACCTCGAGCCGAGTCTCCTCCTCCACCCGCCTGACACACACACAACAACAACAACAACAACAGCAATAATAAAATGGCCGCCCCCCCCCCCCCCCCCCACCACCCCCGGCTGTTTGTGGGGGAGGCTGCCGGGCGCCATCGGCTGCCGCGTTTCACCCACAAAACACACAGTCACTTCACCGGACATTGAGTCCCGTGAGGAGATTCCAGGTGAGGAGAGGACGGGACAAAACGCCCGGAAAATGGCGGATTATTATCCCTGTTATTGTGTCTCTCACAGCGTCTCTCTGCGTTTCTCTCAGTCACTCTCCCACAAAACACACAGTCACTACACTGACCCTAAAACACAATCACAAACCCGTGACCCCCCAACACAGTCACTACACTGTGACCCCCCCTAAACACACAGTCACTACACTGTGACCCTCAAACACAGTCACTACACTGTGACCCCCCCCCAACACAGTCACTAAACCGTGACTCTCCTAAACACACAGTCACTACACTGTGACCCCCCCCTAAACACACAGTCACTACACTGTGACCCCCCTAAACACAGTCACTACACTGTGACCCCCCCTAAACACACAGTCACTACACTGTGACCCCCCCCTAAACACACAATCACTACACTGTGACCCCCCTAAACACACAGTCACTACACTGTGACACCCCCTAAACACAGTCACTACACTGTGACCCCCCTGAACACACAGTCACTACACTTGACAGTGAACGAGCGTTTCCGGTGCGCGTCCCGTGACTGGTTTGAGGCGCCAGACGCCAGCGTCACTAATATTATTATTGTTATATTATTATTAAATGTGAAGCCTCTTTTACCTCAGAGACTTTCGGCGGCGAAACTAAACAGCCGTTGGCTGCGCGCGCAGCTGCAACCGTCGCCTCCCCCGAGCGCTGGCAGTTTGGCGCTTTTCAAATTGGGCTAAAATGGGCGGAGCCGCGCGACGGGGCGGGGTCTGCGGGTCACGTGGAAGCGAGCGCTGGGCCTTGTGGGTCACGTGACGCGGGCGGGCCTGGTGGGTCACGTGGCAGGGGGCGGGCCTGGCTGGTCACATGGCGTACCTCACTCTGCCCCCCCCCCACACCCACCACCAACCATTGTGTATGTATATACACACACAGTATATACTCAGTGTACACTCACGGACAGGCAGACAGACAGTCTGAACTGGGTCTCTCTCTCACTTGGCTGCTCATGTGAAGATTTTCTCTGATGATTTGCTCCACCAGTGGCCCAGTGATAGAGCGTGACGCACACACACAGGTATACAGACACACACACAGATATACAGCCACACACACAGATATACAGACACACACACAGATATACAGACACACACACAGATATACAGACACACACACAGATATACAGACACACACAGGTATACAGACACACACAGATATACAGACACACACAGATATACAGACACACACACAGATATACAGACACACACACAGATATACAGACACATACACAGATATACAGACACACACACAGATATACAGACACACACACACAGATATACAGACACACACACAGATATACAGACGCACACACAGATATACCGACACACACACACACACACAGATATACAGACACATACACAGATATACAGACGCACACACAGATATACAGACACACACAGATATACAGACACACACACACAGATATACAGACACCTGCACAGATATACAGACACATACACAGATATACAGACACACACACAGATATACAGACACACACACAGATATACAGACGCACACACAGATATACAGACACACACACACAGATATACAGACACACACACAGATATACAGACACACACACATATACAGACACACACACAGATATACAGACACACACACAGATATACAGACACACACAGATATACAGACACACACACAGATATACAGACACATGCACAGATATACAGACACATACACAGATATACAGACACACACACAGATATACAGACACACACACACAGATATACAGACACACACAGATATACAGACACATACACAGATATACAGACACACACACAGATATACAGACACACACACACAGATATACATACACAGATATACAGACACACACACAGATATACAGACACATAGATATACAGACACACACAGATATATACAGACACATACATACACAGATATACAGACACACACACAGATATACAGACACATACACAGATATACAGATACATACACAGATATACAGACACACACACAGATATACAGACACACACACAGATATACAGACATACACACAGGTATGCAGACACACAGATATACAGACACACACACACAGATATACGGACACACACAGATATACAGACGCACACACACAGATATACAGATACACACAGATATACAGACACATACACAGATATACAGACGCATACACACAGATATAAAGACACACACACATATATACAGACATACACACAGATATGCAGACACACACACAGATATACAGACGCACACACACATAGATATACAGACACACGCAGATATACGGACACACACACAGATATACAGACGCATACACACAGATATACAGTCGTACGCACAGATATACAGATGCACACACACAGATATACAGACGCATACACACAGATATACAGACGCACACACACAGATTCATAGATTCATAGAATTTTACGGCACAGAAGGAGGACATGTGGCCCATCTAGTCTGTGCCGGCTCTTTGAAAAGAGCGATTCAATCCCACTGCCCTGCCTGCTCTCTCCCCATGGCCTAATAGACCTGTTCCCCCTAAATAAAGATCTAATTCCCTTTTAAAAGTTGTTATCGAATCAGCCTCCACCACCTTTTCAGGCAATGCATTCCAGATTCGAACAACCCGCTGAGTGAAAACATTTCTCCTCAGCTCCCCTCTACTTCGCCTTGAAACTATTTTAAATCTGTGACCACGATCTGTTCTCTCTCTCGCTCTCTCTCACTCTCAGTCTCTCTCACTCTCTCTCTCACTCCCTCTCTCTCAGTCTCTCTCTCAATCTCAGTCTCTCTCTGTCTCTGTTGCATCTCTCTCTCTCTCTCTCTCTCACTCAGCCTCTCTCTCTCTCTCTCTGTCACTCTCTCTCTCAGTCTTTCTCTCAGTCTCTCTCTCTTTCTCTCGCAGTCTCTCTCTCTCTCTCTCTCTCTCTCTCTCTCTCTGTCCGTCTCTCTGTTTCTCTCTGTCTCTCTCCCTGTCTCAGTTGTTCTCTCTCTCACTCCCCCTCTCTCATTCTCTCTCTCAATCTCAGTCTCTCTCTCCGTCACGTCTCTCTCTCTCTCTAGTCTCTCTGTCTCAGTCTCTCTCTCTCGCTCTCTCTCAATCTCTCAGTCTCTCTCTCTCAGTCTCTTTCAGTCTCTCTCTCTCTCCATCGCATGTCTCTCTCTCTCTCAGTCTCTCTGTCTCAGTCTCTCTCTATCTCACTCTCTCTATCTCTCTCTCTCTCAGTCTCTCTGTCTCTCTCAGTCTCTCTCTATCTCTCTCTCAGTCTTTCTCTGAGTTTCTCTCTCTCTCTTTCCATCTCTCTCTCTCAGTCTCTCTCTCTCAGTCTCTCTCTCAATCTCAGTCTCTCTCTCTCTCTCTCAGTCTCTCTGTTTCCCTCTGTCTCTCTCCCTGTCTCAGTTGTTCTCTCTCTCTCAGTCTCTCTCTCTCTCTCACTCCCCCTCTCTCATTCGCTCTCTCTCATTCTTTCTCTCTCTCTCAATCTGTCTCTCTCTCTCCGTCGCGTCTCTCTCTCTCAGTCTCTCTGTCTCAGTCTCTCTCTCTCTGTCTCTCTCTCATTCTCTCTCTGTCTCTCTCTCTCTCTGTCTGTCCCATTCTCTCTCTCTCTCTCTCAGTCTCTCTCTCGCTCTCCCTCCCTCTCTGTCTCTCTCTGTCTCCGTCGTTCTCTCTCTCTCAGTTTCTCACCCCCCCTCTCTATCTCAGTCTCCCTCTCTTCCTCTCTCTCTGTCTATCTGTCTATCTGTCTGTCTGTCTGTCTGTCTGTCTGTCTGTCTGTCTGTCTCTCTCTGTGTCTCAGTCGTTCTCTATCTCTCAGTCTCTGTCTCTCATTCCCTCTCTCTCTCTCTCTCTCTCTCAGTCTCTCTCTCTCTCTGTCCGTCTCTCTGTTTCTCTGTCTCTCTCTCTGTCTCAGTTGTTCTCTCTCTCTCTCTCTCTCTCTCTCTCTCAATCTCTGTCTCTCTCTCATTCTCTCTCTCAATCTCAGTCTCTCTCTCTCTCTCTCTCTCTCTCTGTCACTCTCTGAGTTTCTCTCTCTGTTTCCATCTCTCTGTCCATCTCTCTGTTTCTCTCTGTCGCTCTCTCTATCTCAGTTGTTCTCTCTCTCTCTCTCACTCTCAGTCTCTCTCTCTGTCCGTCTCTTTGTTTCTCAGTCTCTGTCTCCCTCAGTCTCTGTCTCCCTCAGTCTCTCTCTCACTCCCTCTCTCTCAGTCTCTCTCTCTGTCCGTCTCTCTGTCTCAGTTGTTCTCTCTCTCTCTCTCTCAGTCTCTCTCTCTCAGTCTCGCTCTCTCAGTCTCTCTCTCCCAGTCTCTCTCTCTCTCTGTTGCATCTCTCTCTCTCTCTCTCAGTCTCTCTCTCTCTCCATCGTGTCGCACTCTCTCTCTGAGTCTCTCTCTCTCTCTCCCCGTCCGTCTCTGTTTCTCTCTCTCTCTCTCTCTCTCAGTCTCTCTCTCTCTCAGTCTCTCTCTCTCTCTCAGTCTCTCTCTCTCTCAGTCTCTCTCTCTCTCTCAGTCTCTCTGTCACTCTCCCTGTCTGTATCTCTATATCTCTTTCAGTCTCTCTCTCACCCCCCCCCCCCCCCCCCACCTCTCTCTCTCTGTCTCTCTCTCTGTGTCTCTCTCTCTCTCTCTCTCTCTCTCTGTCTCTCTCTCTGTCTCTGTCTCTCTCTCACTCTCAGTCTCTCTCTCTCTGTATCTCTCTCTGTCTCTCTCTCTCACTCCCCCTCTCTCATTCGCTCTCTCTCTCAGTCTCTCACTCTCTCTCTCTGAGTCTCTCTCTCTCTCTGTCCGTCTCTGTTTCTCTCTGTCTCTCTGTCTCAGTTCTCTCTCTCTCTCTGTGTCTCTCTCTCTCTTTCTCTCTCTCTGTCTCTCTGTGTGTGTCTCTCTCTCCCTCTATCTCTCTCAGGCTCTCTCTCTTTCCATCTCACTCTCTCCGTCTATCTCTCTCTGTCTGTCTCTCTGTCTCTCTCTCACTCTCAGTCTGTCTCTCTCTCTCTGTCTCTGTCTCTCTCTCACTCTCAGTCTGTCTCTCTCTCTCTCAGTCTCTGTCTCTCTCAGTCTCTCTCTCTCTCACTCCCCCTCTCATTCGCTCTCTCTCTCTCAATCTCTCTCTCAATCTCATTCACTCTCTCTCAATCTCATTCACTCTCTCTGTCTCTCTCTGTGAGGCTCTCTCTCTCTCCGTCCGTCTCTGTTTCTCTCTGTCTCTCTGTTTCGCTTGTTCTCTCTCTCTCTCTCTCTCTCTCTCTCACACCCTCAGTCTCTCTCTCTGTGTCTGTCTCTCTGTTTCTCTCTGTCTCTCTCTCACTCTCTCCCCAGCTAGCATTCGAATGTTCACTAAACGTTCACTGAACGTTCAGAGAACAACTTTTACCTGCGAAACGTAAATTTCATCTGCTTTCAAGTTTTTATTGATTGTCTATTGTTTTTACTTAAGCCTGATGTGTCACTGTTGACTGATGGGCAGTTTTAGAATTTGATTTAGTTTTTGTTAATACGTTGTCTGAACGTTGTGCCTCATGTTTATTGTTAAATAGTCCTGATTTGTTTGTGTGTGTGTGTGTTTGCAACAACATCGAATTACAACTTCAATGTTAGGATGTCGAGGTCATTTTGTACTTTTTTCTTCATATTTTCCATATTTTCGGGGACCAATGAAACAGCCACGGCTGGACGATCAGTGAACGTTCAGTGAACTAAGTTCAGTTAGTTTTATTAATGTTATTGTAATTGCCACCGGAACATTAATGTTTTATTAAGATTTATACTTTGATCGACTTACACTGGAGGAAACGGCCGATTCCCGCTATTTTCCGATCACAGTTACACTCGGGGTTTGCCATTTGGCCGGAAAAAAACGGCCAAATTCGAGGAATCTGGCCTTAGACAATTTGGTATGTCCGAGAAAAACATTTCTTCCCCCAAATTGATTTGGCCATTTAACATTAGTTTGGCCGTGAAATGATTCTCTTTGGGTTTTCATTGTTTATTTTTTCTTTCTGTCTCTGTGTGTTTTATGACTGGCAGATGCCGCAGAAAAACACTGAAAGCCGTTATAACTCTTCCCAAAAGTATGGGGAGAGTCGCTCTCCAGCGCTGTTCTCGAGTCATGAGGCCACGGCAGAGGAACTTCATTCTCCACCTCCCCCTCCACATAGTTTTGCAAGTAGTACGTACGCGCGTGCGCGCACACTATACTAGTACATTGTATACGTACGCGCGTGCGCACACACATTATACTAGTACATTGTATAGGTACGCGCGTGCGCACACACTATACTAGTACATGTATAGGTACGCGCGTGCGCACACACTATACTAGTACATGTATAGGTACGCGCGTGCGCACACATTATACTAATACATGTATAGGTACGCGCGCACACACACATTATACTAGTACACGGGCGCGCGTCGACCAAACAATCAGGTGGTGATTTGGCCGAGCCACGTGCCGTGCCGGACGTGAGTCGAGGTAGTCGTCGCCGCGCGCTCTGCCACATTAACAGGTCAGTACACAGGGGTCTTAATGGGGGTGGTGCGGATGGCTAGTGATGGGACCCACAATGGCCGGGGGCTTGGGGGCTGCCCCCGAAGCCCCCTCGAGGCTCCGACGGTTTACACAGGTGACTGTGTGTTTTTATACCTGTGTGTGTGTCTGTATATCTGTGTGTGTGTCTGTATATCTGTGTGTGTGTCTGTATATCTGTGTGTGTGTCTGTATATCTGTGTGTGTGTGTCTGTATATCTGTGTGTGTCTGTATATCTGTGTGTGTGTCTGTATATCTGTGTGTGTGTGTCTGTATATCTGTGTGTGTGTCTGTATATCTGTGTGTGTGTGTCTGTATATCTGTGTGTGTATCTGTATATCTGTGTGTGTGTCTGTATATCTGTGTGTGTGTCTGTATATTTGTGTGTGTGCGTCTGTATATCTGTGTGTGTGTCTGTATATCTGTGTGTGTGTGTGTCTGTATATCTGTGTGTGTGTGTCTGTATATCTGTGTGTGTGTGTCTGTATATCTGTGTGTGTGTGTCTGTATATCTGTGTGTGTGTGTGTCTGTATATCTGTGTGTGTGTCTGTATATCTGTGTGTGTGTGTGTCTGTATATCTGTGTGTGTATGTGTCTGTATATCTGTGTGTGTGTATCTGTATGTCTGTGTGTGTGTGTCTGTATATCTGTGTATGTGTCTGTATATCTGTGTGTGTGTGTCTGTATATCTGTGTGTGTGTATCTGTATATCTGTGTGTGTGTGTCTGTATATCTGTGTGTGTGTCTGTATATCTGTGTGTGTGTCTGTATATCTGTGTGTGTGCGTCACGCTCTATCACTGGGCCGCTGGCGGAGCAAATCATCAGATAAAACCTTCACATGAGCAGCCAAGTGAGAGAGACCCAGTTCAGACTGTCTGTCTGCCTGTCCGTGAGTGTACACTGAGTATATACTGTGTGTGTATATACATACACAATGGTTGGTGGTGGGTGTAGGGGGGGGGGGCAGAGTGAGGTACGCCATGTGACCAGCCAGGCCCGCCCCCTGCCACGTGACCCACCAGGCCCGCCCGCGTCACGTGATCCACAAGGCCCAGCGCTCGCTTCCACGTGACCCGCAGACCCCGCCCCGTCGCGCGGCTCCGCCCATTTTAGCCCAATTTGAAAAGCGCCAAACTGCCAGCGCGCGGGGGAGGCGACGGTTGGAGCTGCGCGCGCAGTCAACGGCTGTTTAGTTTCGCCGCCGAAAGTCTCTGAGGTAAATGAGGCTACACATTTAATAATAATATAACAATAATAATATTAGTAACGCTGGCGTCTGGCGCCTCAAACCAGTCACGGGACGCGCACCGGAAACGCTCGTTCACTGTCAAGTGCAGTGACTGTGTGTTCAGGGGGTTTCACAGTGTAGTGACTGTGTGTTTAGGGGGGTCACAGTGTAGTGACTGTGTGTTTAGGGGGGTCACAGTGTAGTGACTGTGTGTTTAGGGGGGTCACGGTGTAGTGACTGTGTGTTTAGGGGGGTCACAGTGTAGTGACTGTGTGTTTAGGTGGTGTCACAGTGTAGTGACTGTGAGTTTAGGGGGTGTCACAGTGTAGTGACTGTGTGTTTGAGGGTCACAGTGTAGTGACTGTGTGTTTAGGGGGGTCACAGTGTAGTGAATGTGTGTTTAGGGGGGTCACAGTGTAGTGACTGTGTGTTTGAGGGACACGGGGCAGTGACTGTGTGTTTAGGGGGGTCACAGTGTAGTGACTGTGTGTTTAGGGGTGTCACGGGTTAGTGATTGTGTTGGGGTGTCACAGTGTAGTGACTGTGTGTTTTGTGGGTGAAACGCGGCAGCCGATGGCGCCCGGCAGCCTCCCCCACAAACAGCCGGGGGGGGGGGGGGGTGGGGCGGCCATTTTATTATTGCTGTTGTTGTTGTTGTTGTGTGTGTCAGGCGGGTGGAGGAGGAGACTCGGCTCGAGGTGAGGCCGGGAATGGAACCCGGGTCTGCGGCTCGCCAGGCGAGGGCTGTCACCCCTGAGCTACAGGCTCCACACCAGAGGGCAACGTGAGGGTCAGTCAGTCAGTCTCCATCACCAGCCACCTCATTAACTCACACCAACCAACCAGCCTCCCCGGCCAGTAACCCATCAGTCAGTCCATCCCCATCAACCCCCCCCTCACACTCACACCTGCTCACAATCACACCCCCCTCACACTCACACTCACACCTGCTCACACTCACACCCCCCTCACACTCACACCTGCTCACACACACACCTGCTCACACACACACTCACACACCCCTCACACTGAAACTCACACACCCCTCACTGACACTCACACCTGCTCACACTGACACTGACACTCACACACGCCTCACACTCACACCTGCTCACACACACTCACACCCCCCTCACACTCACACCTGCTCACACATACTCACACTCACACGTACTCACACTCACATCCCCTCACACTGACAACCCTTCACAAACACACCACATCACACACTCACACCACACTGACACCGCTTAAAAATCACACCCGTCACACACTCACACCACCCTCAAACTCACATGTGTGTGTGTGTGTCACACACAATCTCTCTCTCACACACACCCACAGTGCCTTCTCTCTCTCACACACACACACTGCCTTCCCTCTCTCTCTCACACACACACAATCTCTCTCTCACACACACACACACAATCTCTCTCTCTCACACACACACACAATCTCTCTCTCACACACACACAATCTCTCTCACACACACACACACACAATCTCTCACACACACACAATCTCTCTCACACACACACACACAATCTCTCTCACACACACACACAATCTCTCTCTCTCTCACACACACACACACACACAATCTCTCTGTCACACACACACAATCTCTCTCTCTCTCACACACACACAATCTCTCTCTCTCACACACACACACACAATCTCTCTCTCTCACACACACACACACAATCTCTCTCTCACACACACACAATCTCTCTCTCTCACACACACACACACACACAATACTCTGTGGGGTTAATTGAACGGGGTGTGTCTCTCCGAGAGACTGAACACCTGCCATTTCCAGACCAAGGGAATTTGACACCGTTTCTCTCACCTGCTTTACTTGCCGTCTCTCTCTCTCTCTCTCTCTCTCACACACGCAGCTTCCAGCTCTGCTTCTCTCTGAACCCCACAGTCTGGCTCCCCCCCCTCACACACACGGTTTGAGAGACGGTTTGATTACCGGGAATGGAAGCTACTGACCGGAGGGAGGCGCCGGATTGACGCCACACCGCAGAGTGTCGGGCACAGGTGGCTGAGAGCCAAGGCCTGAGGTAATGTGTCTCAGAGACAGTGACTACAGCCTATATTTGTGGCACTGGCTGCGGGCGTGAGACACAGACTGTCTCTGTTTGTGTGTCCGTGCAAATGATGTAAACTTGCACGTCTGTGTGTAGAACAGAGACAAACAACCTTGGTGTGTGTGTGGGAGACAGGGCAAGGCATCATTGCATAGAAACGGTGTGAGAATGGCTTTGTCTGGCAATGCAATGAGCTCAGTATCTCTCTCTTCACCTGAACCCATTGCTTATTGTGTGTGAGGGAGGCCAGACACTGTATGTGTGTGTCTATTGATATAAACAACACACAATGTCGGGGACAGCAATCATTTACTTCAAGAGAGGACACAGTGGATCAGACATGAAGGGAATGGTAGTGACACACACTTTGTTCTGTGAGTGAGAGGCAAAATGTGCATCTGTTTGTTAAGCGTTTTGTGTGTGAGGGTCAAGGCCATGTAGGGACGTGTGAAAGGGACTGTGTAGGTGTGTGGGTTAAACACGGCGTCTGTTTTTAATAGGAGATAGACATTGTGTCTGTTTGTAAAAGAGGCTGTAATTTAACACTGCGTGTTACAAGGACACTTAACGAGAGAGAGAGAGAGAGCAACATTGTCATGAATAGATATGTAGAGAGAGAAACTCTGTGTGTTTATGAGAGAACAGTTGACATGTTTCTGTGGGCTGGATCACTGTGTGTGACAGGGAGAGATTGTATATGTGCATTTTGCAGGATGAGGAGTGTTATGGAGAAAATATAAAAATATAAATGTATGTTAGAGAGACGTGTGTGTGACATAGACTATCTATCTTGTGTTGGAGGCAGATGGTTGTGTGTGTGTGTGTAATTCTGTGTCCATTAAAGAGAGAAACACTATGTGTGTATGTAAGATGGAAACGAGTTAAGTTTTTCTCAGAGAAACAGTGTAAAATACGATTATCTGCAAACGAATGTGTTCACTCTCTTAAAAGCGCAGGAAACAGAAGCTGTTGGCAATTTGAAGCTAAACAGATATCTCTGGGAGGACTCGGCAGGTCAGGCAGCATCTGTGGAGAAAGGAAACTCAGTGGACCTTTGGTGTCCACAACCTTTAGTCAGACGTGGACCAGAAACATTGGAAACTAAACGGTGGCCCACATTCTGTGCTCATTATCACGATCGTTGGTTTGAAGAGGCAGGTTTACCTAATCGTACATAGTATTTGTGTCTGTGTATGTGAGAGAGAGAGAGAGAGAAGGCACTGTATCCATGTGAGAGTCTGTGTGATAAATGGAGTACAATGTATGTAACACAGAGAGCTAGAGAGAGGGGGGGGGCAGTGTTTTGTGTGAGTGAGCACTGATCATGTGTCTGAGAGAAACACTTGTTTGAGAGACACAGTGGGAGAGATCAGTAGTCGGTCAGCAGGTGTGAGGGAGACTGTTGTGTGTTCTCTGTGTCTGTACAGAGGGTGGCACTGTGTGTGTGGGCATGTGTGTGAGAGAATTGACACTGTTTGAGACACAGACAATATGTGTGTATGGCATGGAAAGAGGCTGTGCGTGTTACAGAATAAGAGACTATATTTGGGGGTAGACACTGTGTGTGGGGTAGACTGTGTATGTGTGTGAGAGTGATTATGTGTGTGTGTGTCAGACTGCTTGTATGAACGAATACAAACAGTCTCACAAACACGGTGTGAGGGGGAGAACTAAACAGTGTATTTCAGGGAATAACAAGGCTTGAAGCTGTGTGTGTGAGAGAGACGGCAAGAAAGCAGTTTAGAGAAACGGTGTCAAATTCCCTTTGTCTGGAAATGGCAGGTGTTCACTCTCTCGCTTCCCCGTGAGACACACCCCGTTTACTTAACCCCACAGAGAATTGTATGTAAGAGAGAGAGAAGGCACTGTGGGTGTGTGAGGGATCGTGTGTATGAAAGAAGCGCTGTCTGAGTTCGATATCCTGAGTAAGTGTAAGAGAGGCCACTGTGCCTGTGACAGAGAGACTGTTAGTGTGACAATATGTGTGTTTGAGAGAAGGCACTGTACACTTGAGAGACACTGCGTGTGTGTGAGAGGGAAAGCATTGTGTGTGAGAGTGTGTTTGCTTGTGTGAGACTTTGCACATAATTCCTCCAGCTCAGTGTTTAGCACACACACCTTGCAAGCCAGATTACTGGGTTTAATTTCAGGTAGGGCCAAAATGTATCCCGATTTCTTTACTCCACACCATAATAATCAACCATATATATTTATACATATATATATTGGTCTCTTCAAACAGTGACTCTTTATGGGACACTGGTGTGCACAGCTACCTGCCTCTTTTCGACCGTGAATATTTAGTCAATTAACTCAGCATTATATTCTGTGAAACGCTTTGAGATTCCAAGAATTCACTGCTTGTTTGGGAGAGAGAAAGTGTGGATGTTCTTGTGAGTGAAACACACAGTGAGTGCATGTGAAAGATAGAAATAGCGTGTTTGTGTGATAGCAAGATGTGTGACAAAAGCAAAACAAAATTACATCTATGGAGCCATGCACGTCAGGAGGACGTCCCAATGCGCTACCAAGGAGACTGCGTGACAGAGAGCAAGGGGTCACTGTTTGAGAGAGACAGAAGGTGTGTTTGTGACAGAGTGTTAGAGGGATTATGTTTTATTCTGCGATATAATATGCCACTCACTCACTCACTCACGCACTCACTCACGCACTCACTCACTCACTCACAGACAAACACACACACACTTACTGGAGGGACACACTCCGTTAACCTAATCCCCCATTAAATTCTGTTTCAGAGAAACACAAGGCACCGTATGTGGCTATGTGAGAGACTGTGTGTGTTTGTGTGTCAGACAGATAGACTGTCAGAGGGAGCGAGACTGTCTGTGTGTGAATGTGTGTGTGTGGAAGAGAAGGCTCTGTATGCGTGGCAGAAAGACTGTTCAAGATATTAAGTGCATTAAATTGAAAATGCGCATGTGTGACAAGCTGTGTGTGCTCAGAGAGTCAGCGGGGTTTCACAGGAACACGCTGGGAAAACTCAGCAGGTCAGGCAGCATTGATGGAGAAAGTCAAGTGAGTCAATGTTGCGAGTCCACGACCCTTCATCAGAACACTTGTTAGTTGTGTATGTGTGTCTGTGTGTGTGAGAGAGAAAGAGAGAGAATGAGAGATCACATGTGTGACATAGAGACATTATCTCTCTGTCCCCACACAGGTAATGTCGATGTGTGAGAAACTTACTGTATGATCCGTGTGCTTATGAGAGAGAAGGCATTGTATCGGTGAGACACTGTGTGTGTGTAAGACAAAAATCAGTGAATGTTTGTGAGACTTGTGTACGAAAGACAGAAACTCTGTGTGGGTGTGTATGTGAGAAACTAAATACGGGATTTAGAGCAAATGTCAAACTCCCTTTGTCTGGAGGAACCAGTTAATCCGGTTTACATACTCTCACCAGGTTTAGCTGCCCACACACTGTATTAGGTATATATTTAGGTGAGACAAAGCATTAGGTACTACGTTACCCAGGAGAAAAACACACAGAGCCATGCCGTGTGTGTTTGTGTGCTACTGTATGTGAGAATGACACTGAGTGTGTTACAAGTGAACACAGTGTTTGCGAATGTGAGAGAAAGGCACATCAGCGTGTGAGTGTATGTGTGTGAATATGTGGTGGGATCTGCGAGACAGGCAGGGCACCGTGAGTATGTGTGTGTATGGGAGGGGTGTGTGTGGGGTGAGAGGGGTTGATATGGGTGTGTGAGAGATACACACAAAGGCAAAGTCACACGGAGGCAAAAAGGGCAGGAAGTGTGTGTGGGGGGTGGTGGCGTAAATAATTTTCAGGGGATCACTTGTGTCAGTGCGAGTGAGAAACAGAGCATCGTGCACGGGTGTGTGTGTGTGCGACGTGTACATTTACGGATGTGTGTTGGTGGTTGGAGGGGGGGTGAGCGAGAAGAGAGCAAATTTACACGTGATATTTGTGCGAATTCAAGTAACAAACCGTTTACATGTAGACAAGCTAAATGTATGTTTTAGAGACATTCTGTTTACGTGAACGAGAGACGAGCTTTATGTGTGATAGAGTGTGCGATATATTGTGATAATAACAGTTTACAGGTGCAAATCTATGTGTGTGTCATATATACTCTAGGATGTGTTTGAGAGTGACCGTATTGATCAGAGTCCATGTGAACGTGGATGTGACTGAGGTATGAACGAGATAGAAAGAAATGGAGGGGATAATATTTGTGTTTGCAAATACAAGAGAAAATTAGAATTAGATTACGCAATGTTACAGAGTATGAAGCTCGGGTTTATCAGAAGCAAGGACTGGAGGACTGCAATCCGAAGAGACACACAGGGCATCATATGTACGAAAGAGACCGTACCATGGTTCATGTTTGGAGATGACACAAAGTTAATAAAGATAGTAAACAGCGAGAAGAATAGTAGTCATCTGCAATAAGATATAGACCGAATGGTAAAAAGGGCAGACACGTGGCAGATGGAGTTTAATGTAGAGAAATGGGAGATGTTGCATTTGTGAAGGAGAAATGAGGGGAGGCAACATAGGCGAGGTAGTGCAATTTATGGGCTGTGAAGCAACATAGAGACCTGGTGGTTTGTGTGTATTATACGGCAAGGCTGTCAAAAAAGCAAACGGGATACAAGACTTTATAAATATGGTCTTAGAGTACAAAGTTGGGACGTTCTCAGTAAAATATAAAACTTTGGATAGCGTTCAGCTGGATTACTGTGTACAATTCTGGTCACCACACGATAGGAAGGTGGTTATTTGTAAAGGGAAAGTGAGCAGATGTACTGGGATGGTACCAGGAATTAAGCTACGATGCAAGGCCGGAGAGGCTAGGTTTATTCACATTGGAACAGAGAAGCTTGAGAGTAAACATAACAGAGGTTGTAAAGTTCATGAGGGGATTCGACAGAATAGGTAGGGATAAACTGTTTCCACTGGTCACCATATCAGTGACTCATAGTCACAGATTTAATACAGTTTCAAAAAGAATCTGAATGGAAGTGAGGAGAAATGTTTTCAACCAGCGAGTTGTTCGAATCTAAAATGCATTGCCTGAAAACGTGGTGTAGGCCGATTTGAACATAAACTTTAAAAGAGAATTGGACATTTATTTAGGGAGGGCGTGTTTGCGAGTTTATGGGGAGAGAGCTGGGGAGTGGGGTTAAATTGCTCTTGTGAGAGAGCCGGATCTGTCTCGGTGGGCGGAATGGCCTCCATTTTATGCCGCAAGATTCTACGTGAGGCACTGTACCTCGAGAGTGAGATTTTGTTTGTGTGTTAAAGTGAAAGACAACTTTGTTTCGAATCCCGGCAGATCAGGGCTAGACATTGGACAAGTTTCCTCCACTGTCCACATGGCTAATAATAGTCCTTCCCCCAACAAAACTACAACAAATTGTTCACGTCAATCTACGACTGTTTGTGGGGATACTTTTGTGATCAAACTGTAGCCCGGGGAGAAGGGGCTGAACAGGAAGGAGCCGGGAGGATCAGAGAGCATCTGCATTTCTCAGCTGAGGGTGAGAGGTTGGCATGAGGTGGGCAGCGCTGCACAGCTGAACAACAGGTACTTGTTGATGTGCTGGGCAGAATAAGATGGAGCTCTGGTCTCCTCCCTTCCACGGGTATTGCACATTCTCTGGGCTGGAGCACTGGTCTGGGGGGATCAGTGCGATCAAGGCAGTTATCTGCAATTGAACTCCCCGATGGAAGTTTGGATGAGGTTATTGAGAGGTGGTGGGGCTGGGCGGGGAGGGGGGAGTGGGTGCATGGTGGAGTTGAGGGTTGGGGGACGGAGAGAAAGAAAAAAGTAGATTAATGCAAAAGGGGGTTGAGGCAGACAGAAACAAACGTGAATCAGAGGGATGCAATACTGAAGGAAATCCAGAGAGAGAGAGAGGGAGATAGGCAGAGAAAGAAAACGAACAGGAGAGAGGGATAGAAAGGGAGAGAGAGTGATAGATAGAGAGGGAGAGAGAGAGAGAGAAAGTGCAATAATTAAAGGGTAGAAAGGTAAATAGCTGGACCATGGCAGAGAGACAGATTAAGAGGCTTTGTTGTCAGCTGGCTGTATGATATGCATGAGAGCACATCATCAAGCTTCACAATCTCCATGTGAATGAAAATTCCTCAGCAAGAGTTAAAAGTGCAGAGACAAACAGAGGGGCAGATTGAGAATGACAGAAAAAAGTGATCATAAATTAAAGATTCGGACACATAATGAGAATCACCGAGAGAAATACAGTCAGAGAAAGAGGCGTAGTTTTTTACAGTAACCTCGAGATAACTGGACCTGAATTAACCAGTCACTTCTAGGGGGATGAGGTATGAGGATAGGTTGAGCAACCTAGGCCTATAATCGAGAGAATCAGAGGTGATTTTATCAACAAAACCTATTCAGGGGTCGCAACAGAAGAGACAGTGGGAGATTTTCTCTGCCGATTGGAGTAACAATAACCAGGGGGTCACGGTCTTAAAATTAGGCGTCAGCCCTTTCACACTGAGCTGAGAAAAAAACTTCTTCACTCAGAGTTCAGTGAATTTATGGAATTCTCTATCCCAAAGGGCTGTAGATGATAGATTTCTTGTGGATAAAGGGATTAAGAGTCATGGGGGTAAGGCGGGTAGGTGGAGTTAAAATAGATCAGCCATGATTTTATTGAATTGCGGGGGGAGGCTCGAGGGACTGAATGGCCTACTCCTGCTCCTAACTATTAAGTTCTTATGTTCTTAATTTAGGGATGTAAACCCTTGAACCAACACAATATTAGTGGACTTTGAGTTTCTCAATTTCTTTCTTTAACTCAGTTACGGAACCAAGCGAGAGATCGGTTGATACACAGCAGAGAGCAATACGGAAATAAATGAAATGCAACAGGTAAATAAGTGAGTTGTTGACTTTATATAGTTAGATTTTACTGAACTTAAACATTCTCAATCAATTATACTGAGTGTTGACTTGACAGCTGCTGGCTCTGCCTATATGTGTGTGTGCGTGTGTACACAGTTGTGTGTTTGTGTGTGTGTTTTTATGTGCTTATGTGTATATATGTGTGTGTGTGTTGGTGTGTGTGTGCTTGTGTGTTTGTGTGCTTGTGTGTGTGTGATTGTGTGTGTGTGTGTTGTTCACCAGTGCAGTACAGCTGACGGCCCACAGCCACATGCATTCCCTGATGCATTTCTATCTTCACTGTTTTAGTCGCTGGCTGCATCTCTCGTCCCATCGCTCTCTGCGTGGCTGATGTGCAACTTCATGAATATACACGATGTTTCAGAAGGCACGTGACACCAGAGTCATTTAAACAGGTAAAGTACTTAGTTAGCATTCCTTAAACTAAACATCAAAGCATTATCAGGAAAAAACTCAAAGTGAATGTGTACATTGCAGGATACTGGAGCTCTGGTTCAAGTAAACATATTTCACAGTGATATTATGACCGTATTTCTGCTCTGGATTTAATGACTGCTCTTGCAAAATATATACACACATATATACATGAATCTATAGTGTATATATATTGTGTATATATATATAAGATTCAGGAGCAGGAGTAGGTCATTCAGGCCCCCAGTTTTGAATATTTTCAAGGACTGACCATCTACAACTCTTTGGGGTTAGATAATTCCATAAATTCCCTACCCTCTGAGTGAAGATGGTTATTGTATGATGTGGATAATCGTTCTACAACTTGTATGATTATTTCTTATTGTGGAGGAAATATCTACTAGAGTTACACAAAATTTAAACCTATCACGCATGTATGTTTCTACTGTTCGATGCTATTATTGGGGAACAGCAAAATACGGCTTGTTCGCTTCCTCTCACTACAAACACCTGCATGATTGAGAGAGAGAGAAAGAGAAAGAAAACAAAGGAGATAGAGGGATAGAAAGGGAGAGTGAGAGTGATAGATAGAGAGGGAGAGAGAGAGATTGAAAGTGCAACAATTAAATGGGAGAAAGGTAAATAGCTGGACCACGGCTGAGAGGCAGATTAAGAGGCTTTTTTTGTCAGCTGGCTGTATGATATGCATGATAACACGTCACCAAGCTTCACAATCTCCATGTGAATGAAAATTCCTGAGCAAGAGTTAAACTGCAGAGACAAACAGAGGGGCAGGTTGAGAATGACAGAAAAAAGTGATTATAGATTAAAGATTCGGACAAATATTGAGAATCACCGAGATAAATACAGTCAGAGAAATAGGCGTAGATTTTTACAGTAACCTCGAGATAACTGGACTTGAATTAACCTGTCATTTCTAGGGGGATGAGTTATGAGGATAGGTTGAGCAATCTAGGCCTATAATCGAGAGAATCAGAGTTGATTTAATTAAAAAAACCTATTCAGGGGTCACGACAGAAGAGACAGTGGGAGATTTTCTCTGCCGATTGGAGTAACAATAACCAGGGGGTCACGGTCTTAAAATTGGGCTTCAGACCTTTCGCACTGAGCTGACAAAAAAACTTCTTCACTCAGAGTGTCGTGAATTTATGGAATGCTCTTCCCCAAAGTGCTGTAGATGTTCAGTCCTTGAACTTATTCAAGACTGAGATTGATAGATTTCTTGTGGATAAAGAGATTAAGGGACATGGGGGTAAGGCGGGTAGGTGGTGTTAAAATAGATCAGCCATGATTTTATTGAATTGCGGAGGGAGGCTCGAGGGACTGAATGGCATACTCCTGCTCCTAACTATTAAGTTCTTATGTTCTTAATTTAGGGATGTAAACCCTTGAACCAACACAATATTAGTGGACTTTGAGTTTCTCAATGTCTTTGATTAACTCAGTTACGGAACAAGTGAGAGATCCGGTAATTCAGAGCAGAGAACAATACGGAAATAAATGAAAGGCAACAGGTAAATAAGTGAGTTGTTGATTTTATATATTTATATTTTACTGAACTTAAACTTTCTAAATGAATTATACTGAGTGTTGCCTTGACAGCTGCTGGCTCTGCCTATGTGTGTGTGTGTGTGTATGTGTGTCTGTGTGTGTACACAGTTGTGTGTTTGTTTGTGTGTTTTTCTGTGTTTATGTGTACATATGTGTGTTTATGTGTGTTAGTTTGTGTGTGCGTTGTGTGTATGTGTGTGTGTTTTTGTGTATATGTGTGTGCTCGTGTGTGTGCTTGTGCATGTGTGTTTGTGTTTATGTGTGTGTGTGCATGTGTGTGTGTGTTGTTGTTCACCATTGCAGTACAGTTGACGGCCCACAGCCACAGGCATCGCCTGAGGCATTTCTATCTTCACTGTTTTAGCCACTGGATGCATCTCTCGTCCCGTCGCTCTCTGCGTGGCTGATGTGCAACTTCATGAATGGAAGTACGCGATGTTTCAGAAGGCACGTGACACCAGAGTCATTTAAACAGGTAAAGTAATTAGTTAGCATTTCTTAAACTAAACAACAAGGCATTATCAGGAAAAAACTCAAAGTGAATGTGTACATTGCAGGATACTGGAGCTCTGGTTCAAGGAAACGTATTTCACAGTGTTATTATGACAGTATTTCTTCTCTGGATTTAATGACTGCTCTTCCAAAATATATACACACATATATATATACATGTACCTATAGTATATATATGTATTGTGTATATATATATATACATATAAGAATTAGGAGCAGGAGTAGGTCATTCAGGCCCTCGAGCGTGCACCACCATTCAATAAGATCATGGGTGATCTATTCTAATTCTACCTACCCACCCTATCACCAAATCCCTTAATCGCTTCATCCATAAGAAATCTATCGATCTCAGTTTTTCATATTTTCAAGGACTGACCATCTACAACCCTTTGGGGATAGAGAAGTCCATAAATTCCCTACCCTCTGAGTGAAGATGGTTATTGTATAATGTGGATAATCGTTCTACAACTTGTATGATTATTTCTTATTGTAGAGGAAATAATTAATAGAGTTACAACAATTTTAAACCTATAAACTAGGTATGTTTCTGTTGTTCGATGCTTTTATTAGTGAACAGCAAAACATGGCTTGACATAGAGACAGTCTGAGGAAGACAGAGGGACAGTCAGAGGGAGAATAAAGGACAGATAGAATGTTTAGAGAGAGAGAGAGAATGGGAACTTTATCTTGAGAGAGAGCGAGGGGTTTGGCTTGTAGTCATATAGATGTATGTGGTGAGAGGAAACGAACGATTGAAAGACAGAGAGTATGGAGACTGATGCAGTGAGATATTTAGTAAGACAGAGAAACAGAGCGAGAGGGAGAGAGAAGCCTGGGAATGGGTGCAAGTGAAAGTAAAGTAGATGGAAAGTGAGGGGAATCTAAAGTGATAACAATACTGAGAGACCTAGAATGAGGGAGAATGAGTAAAACTTATACGTTGACATATATAGACAGAGATGCTGATAATACAACAATCTTTGCATTAGATGTAGCACTATATCATTGTTGATTTCCGCGGTGTCTGAGGTGATAAGCCAGTTCCAGAATGCTAGAATAAGGCACATCAATGCATGGCTGGAGAAGTGGTGTAGGAAGGAGGGTTTCTGGTTCCTAGACCATTGGGACCAATTCTGGGGTAGGTGGAACCTGTACAAAATGGATGGGTTACACCTGAACAGGGCTGGAACCAATCTCCTTGCAGGGAGGTTGTCGAGTTTTGTGGGGGGGCTTTAAACTAATCCCGGGGGGTGAGGATGGGAAACTGATCAGTAGTTCAGATACGGGAGGGGTAACAAAGAGGACGGGGGTAAGGGTAAGACGGGAGAAAAGTGCAGAGGAAGTAATTTGTGCCTTAGAGTGCATGTATGTAAATGCACGAAGTTTGAGAAATAAAATTGGTGAGCTGCAGGCTCAGGTTGCTGCGAGGCGATATGATGTTATAGCAGTAACAGAGACTTGGCTCCAGCATGGGCAGGAATGGGAGTTGAACATTCCTGGTTATAATGTATTCAGGAGGGATAGAGAAGGGAGAAATGGGGGCGGGGTGGCAATTTTAGTTAAGGACTCTGTGACTGCCTTACAAAGGAACGAGGTGGAAGAAGGACTTAAAACCGAATCTATCTGGTTAGAAATGAGGAATAAAAAAGGTGCAGTTACACTGTTAGGGGTATACTATAGACCACCAAATAGTGGGGAGGAGATAGACAAGCAGATCTGCAAGCGTATCACGGAGAAATGCAGAGCTAATAGAGTAGTGATAATGGGTGACTTCAACTATCCCAACATAGACTGGCAGAATAGTAGAGTAAAGGGCAAGGAGGGAGAAGAATTCCTGAAGTGTGTGCAGGACAACTTTCTTGATCAGTATGTTTCCAGTCCAACGAGGAAAGAAGCAATGCTGGATCTAGTTTTGGGAAATGAGGTAGGGCAAGTTCAACAGGTTTCTGTAGGTGAGCATCTAGGCAATAGTGACCACAATATCGTTAGATTCAGAATAATTATGGAAAGGGATAAGGAACGATCACAGGTGAGGACACTCAACTGGAAAAGGGCTAATTTCAATGAGTTGAGGTGGGACCTAGCCAAGGTGGATTGGAAAACAAAATTGGCAGGTAAGACAACTAACGAGCAGTGGGCAGCGTTCAAAGAGGAGATAGTTCAGGCACAGGTCAAAAGCATCCCCACAAAGGTGAAATGTAAGGCATCCAAACCTCCCTGGATGACTAAGGAAATCGGGGCCAAAATACAACAAAAAAAAGAGGCTTATGATAAGTGTCAGGCTCAAAATTCAGAAGGGAACCAAGCAGAATATAGGAAGTGTAAGATAGAACTAAAAAAGGAAGTTAGAGGGGCAAAGAGACTGCATGGAAAACAATTAGCGAGTAAGATTAAGGGGAACCCTAAGGTTTTTTACCAACATATTAAGAGTAAAAGGTTGGTCAAGGATAGGGTGGGGCCAATTAGGGACCTAGGAGGAAATCTCATTGTGGAGGCAGAGGGCATGGCTGATGTACTGAATGAGTACTTCGCCTCTGTCTTCACAAAAGAAAAGGATACAGCCAATGCCATGGTATTGGAGAAGAGGGTAGGAGAAATGGATAGAATAATTATAACCACAGAGGAAGTTCTAAAAAGGTTGACGTCGCTCAAGGTGGATAAGTCTCCTGGTCCGGATGGGATGCACCCTAGGTTACTATGGGAGGCACGGGAGCAAATAGCAGGGACTCTGGCCACGATCTTTCAATCTTCCTTGGACACAGGGGTCGTGCCAGAGGACTGGAGGATCGCTAATGTTACTCCCTTGTATAAAAAGGGGCAGAAGGACAAGCCTGGTAACTACAGACCAGTCAGTCTAACGTCGGTAGTGGGCAAACTTCTAGAGTCCATAATCAGGGACAAGGTAGATCTTCACTTAGAAAGATATAGGCTAATAAAGGACAGTCAACATGGATTTGTTAAAGGCAGATCTTGCCTTACAAATCTGATAGAATTTTTTGATGAGGTAACGGAATGGGTGGATAATGGTAGCGCAGTTGATGTAGTTTACATGGACTTTCAAAAGGCATTTGACAAAGTGCCACATGAGAGACTTATTATGAAATTAAAGGCCCATGGCGTAAAAGGGACAGTGGCAGCGTGGATCCACAACTGGCTGCGAGACAGAAAGCAGAGAGTTGTAGTGAGCGGCTGTTTTTCAGATTGGAGGGAAGTGAGCAGTGGTGTGCCACAGGGATCAGTTTTGGGACCATTGCTGTTTGTAATCTACATCAATGTTCTGGACTTGGGTGTACGGAGTACAGTTTCCAAGTTTGCAGACGACACTAAGTTAGGGAGAATAGTAAATAGTGAGGAGGATAGTAGCCATCTGCAAGAGGATATAGACAAATTGGTAAAGTGGGCAGACACATGGCAGATGAAGTTTAATGCAGAGAAGTGTGAGGTGATGCATTTTGGGAGAAGAAATGAAGGGAAATATAGGCTAGATAGTAAAATTTTAAATGGTGTGAAGGAACAGAGAGACCTGGGGATTTGTGTTAGTGACTCGTTGAAGGTGGCAGGACAGGTAGACAAGGCTGTTAAGAAGTCATATGGGATACTAGGCTTTATAAATAGGGGTATAGAGTACAAAAGTCAGGAAGTGCTGACTAACCTCTATAAGACTTTGGTGAGGCCTCAGCTGGAATACTGTGTTCAATACTGGTCACCACACTACAGAAAGGATGTGAAGGCATTGGAAAGGGTACAACGAAGATTTACTAGGATGGTGCCAGGATTGAGGGACTTCAGCTATGAGGAGAGGCTAGATAGGCTAGGGTTATTCTCTCTGGAGCAGAGAAGATTGAGGGGAGACCTAATAGAGGTTTATAAGATCATGAGGGGTTTCGACAGGGCAAATAGAGAAAAACTATTTCCACTCGTGGGTGAATCTGTGACTCATGGTCACAGATTTAAAATAGTTTCAAGGCGAAGTAGAGGGGAGCTGAGGAGAAATTTTTTCACTCAGCGAGTTGTTGGAATCTGGAATGCATTGCCTGAAAAGGTGGTGGAGGCTGATTCGAAAACAACTTTTAAAAGGGAATTAGATCTTTATTTAGGGAGAACAGGTCTATTAGGCTATGGGAGCGGGCAGGGCAGTGGGATTGAATCGCTCTTTTCAAAGAGCCGGCACAGACTAGATGGGCCGAATGGCCTCCTTTTGTGCCGTAAAATTCTATGAATCTATGAATCTATAAAAAGAAGCAAAGTAATCAGGAGACAGGATGCAGCCTCCATCGTGTCTTCCTTTCCATGTGAGAGATACAGACACAGTGAGAGTGGGTATAAAACCATGTGTGGCACTCAATCCCTGAACATAATATCTTAGCCACGCAAATACTTACTCCCAAGCAGACAAACCTATCGCGCCGCAGAGAAAAAAAATGTACGCAGACCTCTACCTGAGGCCTCATCAAACTTTTGTAGTGTTTAATCAGTGGAAATTGGGAAGAATTCTGTGCACAGGAAAATCTAATTTCTAATAATCCATATAAGAACACGTATGTTCGATTATTCTTAATACTAATATTATGCTAAAAGCATGTTGGCGTTCAGCATATAAGAGGAGAAAAGTTTTGCTGGAACTTTATAGGGCTTTCTTGAGACCCCGCTATGATTATTGTCTGCCATTGTGGTCTCCGTATGTAAGAAAGGAAATACTCAGCTCAGTGGGCAGCAGATTCACAAGTTTGGTTCCTGGGATGAGCTATGAAGATGGGTCCCACGCCCTAACCCCACCACAAACAAACCTGGCACCTCCCCCACGTACAGAATCATAGAACCTTATGGCACAAAAGGAGGGCATTCGACCCATCGTTTCAGCACCGTCTCTTTAAAAAGAGCAACTCAATCCCACTCCCCAGTTCTCTCCCCAATAACCTCGAAAACCCATCCTCCCCCAAAAATGGCTACCTCTCTTTTCAAGTTGTTATCGATTCAGCCTCCACCATCTTTTCAGGCTATGCATTCCAGATTCGAACAACTCGCTGAGTGATAAAAATGCTCCTCACCTCCAATCTGATTCTTTTTTTAAAACTAATTAAATCTGTGACCACGAGTTACTGATACACCCTCCGGTGGAAACAAGTTTTCCTTATTCACGCTGTCGAATCTTCTCCTGATCTTAAACAGCTCTATTAGGTCTCTCGCAAACTTCCCTGTTCCAATGAGAATAAACCTAGTTTATCTAGCCTTTCCTCATAGCTGAAATACCTCGTTCCTGGTACCATCCTATTAAATCCCCTCTGCTACCTTTAGAATGCCTACACATCCTTCCTAAATTGGGGTGACCAGAATTGTACAATTAATTCTAGCTGAGGCCTAACAAAACTTTTCTAGAGTTTAGTCAGAAATTCTAACCTATCACACGCTCAGACAAACCTAACCGCACACACCAACAAACCTACTCCCCCCAATACTCACAGGCAAATCTACACCGTCTCCACACACAGATACAAAACTACCCCAGCACTCACATATGTAACACCCGCCCCCCCCCCCCCCCCCCCCCCCACACACACATACAAACCTACCCTCACCAGGCACACACAGAAACCGAAATCTTACAAACACAAACCTACTCGCCCACACACCTCTACCCACAATGATACCACACACAAACCTACTGACCCACACACATACAAACCTGCACCACACAAAAGCTTCGCACCCACACAGACAAACCTACCACCCACAAACACACCAACTTACCCCCTCCCATGCACACGAACCTATCCCCTAGCCACTCACAAATCTACCCCCGTCAAACACAAATCTACCCCTCCAAAAACAAAGCTACCACCCTACACATAAAACTACCACCCACGCACAAACCTATACCCCACAAACAAACTACCACCCACACATGAACTTAACCCACACACAGAAACCTACCCCCTTTAAACACACGCAAACCTACACCCCCACCCGCACACACACAAAGCTGTCCCCCACACACAACCCTACCACCACTAGCGCACACACAAATCTATATCCCACATACAAACCTACACTTCCCCTTATCCGCACACACACAAACCTATCACCCACCCACAAAACTACCCCCACCACCCGCATACACACAAACCTACCCCCCACCATCCGCATACACACAAATCTATCCCCCCATCCGCATACACACAAACCTACCATCCCTGCAAACAAACCTACCCCCCACACATACAGGAACTACCATCTCCCACCCCCACAGACAAACCTACCCACCATGCTTACACAAAATTACACCACCCAAAAAAAACACAAAACTACCCCCCACACATCCACAAATCTACACTATCCCCCACACACAAACCTACCCCCCACACACAGAAACATACACCCCCACACATAAAACTATGCCCCCCCCACACACAAACCTGCCACCCACACACAAAACTACCCATACCACAGACACAAACCTATCCATCACACAACCACACAAATCTAACCCCACATACACACAAACCGTCCCGCGCCAAACACGAACCGCCCCCACCACATACATAGAAAACTATACCAACACACACAAAATACTACTCTCACACACACTCAAACCTATCCCCTACAAACACACCAACCTACACCCTCCCACGCACACAAACCTAGCGCTTCCCCGCACACAAACCTACCACAACCACCCAACCCACCCACAAAAAGCCAGCCCATCATCACACACAACCCTACCACTACCCCACCCCACACACAAACACAAACCTACCACAACACGCCACCACTCCACACACACAAACCTATCACAACCCCACACCACACACGAACCTACCACAAATCCCCCCCCCCCCACTCACGCACAAAACTACCCCCGAAAACACATGCAAACCTACCCACCCAACCGCACACACATACCTATCCCCCCACACAAACCTACCCCTCCCACCACGCACTAAACTATCACCCACCCACAAATCTACCCCATCACCTGCACACGCACAAACCTAACCCCCACCCGCGTACACAAACCTACCATCCCAGCACAGAAACCTCCGTACCCCAACACACACAGAACTTCCAATTCCCCAACCCCACAGACACACCTACCCACCATGCGTACACAAAATTACACCACCCTTAAATACACAAATATACCACCCCACACACAAAACTACCCTTTCCCACACACACAAACCTTCGCCCAACACACACACAAACCTAACCCTCACACACAAACCTAACCCTCACACACAAACCTACCGCTTCCACACACAAACATCCACCCCATGCCACACACACAAACCTCCCCCCCACACAAACCAACCCCTTCAACACACATAAACCTATCCCTCCCACACACAAAAACCTACCCCCCACACACAAATCTAACACTTGCCCGCACACAAACGTACCACAACCATCCCCGGCACACACAGACCCCCTACAACACATACATACCTGCCACAACCCCCACCCCCCACACACAAATCTACCACAACCCTCACCCACACAAACCTAACACAACCTCCTACCACACACACACAAATCTACCACAACCCACGGCCCCCACACACAGAATCCTAACGCCCCCCACCCATGAGCACAAACCTACCACAACCCCCCCACATACGCAAACACAATCCTAACGCCGTAGTCATAAAAAGTAATAGAAATTTATATAATTGTGATTAATGCAGAATTGAAAATGTTTTGCTCTGTTGTAATCTCGTCTCCAGGGATCTGGGCAAGCAAGAGAGCAGAGTTGTATTCCCGGCAGGGTGACAAGTTGTGCAAGTTCTCTTACTCCACACACTTGTCTCTGTTTACGTGCAGCAATAATATTAATAATAATACTTGCATTTGATGCAGTGCTTTTTACAATTTATCGACGTCTCAAAGCGCTTCACAGAATATACTGTAAAGTGAATTGAATGTATATCTGTGGGCGCATAGCAGCAGCCAATTGCGCAAAGCAGTATCCCTCGCAAACTGTTGTGGATTGAAATGGCCGATATTTTTTATTAGCGAGTTCAATTTATTGGACGCATTATTATCAGGGGTGTTTGCGTGGAGTAAGGAAACTTGCCCACGGTTTCCCCTGACCTGGATGGATTCGAACACAGGTCCCATGCTAGGCAGGCATGTGCTCTAACCAATGATAACCACTGATCACCACCAATCCATTTATAGAGCGCCTTTCACGTCGGGAAGAAGTCACAATGAGGTGAACAACTAGGTCGTGTCCCGTGCAGGGGTTGGAGGTGTGTGGGCGTGGGGGTGGGGGGGGGGGGGGAGGAGAACGGGGAAAGCTGGAAAGGCAGAGACACGGTCGAGGATTAAGTTCTTGAGACCGGTCTTGAAGGAAGCAAGAGAGGAAGCGAGGGAAAAACGATTGCGGGATGGTGTTCCAGAGTGTGGGGCAGAGAGACTGAAAGCCCGGCCAGCGATGGTAAGGCGGATTGGGTGGGGATATTGGAGCAGGCCAGAGCCCGCTAACAGAGTGACGGGCAGTCTGACAGGGAGACAGCAGTTCGGAGAGATGGGCGGAGGCAAGACCGTGCATTGCCTTGATAGGTTAGCAAAGATAGATTTGCTGAAATTTTATCTAACCCGCAAAGCATATAATGAAAAGTTTGTGGAGGGAGGGAGGGGGAAATAATTCTGTGCACAGGAAAATCTTAGTTTTTGCTAATGAACAGATGAATACAGATGTTTCTGTTTTGTGCAAAAGGCATGTTGGCTTTAATTACAAAAGTGTTAGAACATAAGAGTTGGGAAGTGTTGCTGCAATTGAAGAGGCCTTTCCTGAGACCGCACCTAGAACACTGTGCGCAGGTTTGGCCTCCTTATTTAAGAAAGGAAATACTCGCTTGAAAGGGGATGCACCACGAGTTCGGATCATGGGATAAGCGGGTTCAGCTGTGACAATAAGTTGAGCAATCTAGGCCTATATTCTGTAGAATATCGAAGTATTATAGGGAATCGTATCCTAGCCTATACGAAAATTAAGCGGCAAGACATAGTAGGCAGTGGCAGAATGTTTCACCTTGTTGGAGAAGTGATAACCACAGTTTTCTAATTAGGTTTCAGCCTTTTCGCTGTGAGTTGACAAAATGCTTCTTCACTCAGAGGGTAGTTAATTTATGGAATTCTCCATTGATATATTAATAATAATAATGCTTGCAATCGATCATGTCATAATTCCACATGTAATTCAAGGCTTCAATCCATGAGATCTATACAATTGTAGTTTTGTTGTTGTTATGCGTTTGTACATCACCAAGTAAATCAAACTATGAATTCAGTAATTAATTAATTCCCCAGTGTGTTGGTTCAGAATCATTTTACAGACTGTAAGGAAAGAGTAAACATTATATTTTGATGTGGAGACGTGTACTAGTTAATTAATTCCCCTTGGGAATCATCCCCTAGATTTGTTCCTGGGATGAATGAGTTCAGCTATGAAAACAGGCTGATTAAACTAGGCCTGCATTCTCTTCAATATGGCAGAATGAGAAGTTATCTTAAAGAGTCATGTAAGGTTATTAAGGGGCATGACAGAATCTATAGTGGGAGTCTGTGTCCCCTGGTTGGCGAACCTATAAAATGGAGTCAAATACTTAAAATTAGGGGCCAGCGTTTTCGCGCTGAGTTGACAAAATAATTTTTCATTCAGAGGTTAGGTAATTTATGGAATTCTCTACCCCCAAAACTGTAGCGGCGCAGTCCCTGAACCCATTGAATCCTGGGATGGATAGTTTTATTATCGATCAAGGGATAAAAGGATATGGGAATAAGGCGGAACACGTGGAGTTATATTCTTCCTCTCCTCCTGATTCTTATGTTCTTGTTAGTTACCCAGTAACTCCTCGCCTTTAGCCATTCTGCCCCCAACATCTGAAACTCCATCCTGTAATCCCTCTTCCTCGCACCCATCCCTGGCCTCCTTCAAATCTCCCCTCAATACTCTCCTTTTCGATGTCCCCATCGGCAACTCCGAATCACCACCTTCCTCTCCCCACACCTGTCCTCAGCTCAGCTTTGAGGCAGTAGGTTTCCATCGCATTGTGACGTCCTACTGAAGTGGAAGCCGCTTTGCCACTGTCATTGTGTTATTGTTGTGGTTGTCTAATCTCATACCTTTGAAACTTATTGGAAGCGAGTTCACAGGATACACTGTGAAATGAACTGACTACGTAGAGTGTGGATGACATGCAGTTAGAAATGTGTTGACAAGATTGTTTATTGAATAGCCAAATTCCACATGTAACTTTCAATCTACGAGCTTTGCACGTTTGTATAAAACGTATGGATTAAATGATAATATTGTTAATAATCTCTTAGAATCAATCAATTCATAATTCTACATGTAACTCAAGGCTTCAATCTATGATCTCTATACAGGTATAATTTTGTTTATGTTATACGTTTGTACAACAATTCACTAGTTTCACTAGTTTGGTGCCTCGGCTGAGGGGATTCAGCTATGAAGACAGTTTGAATAAACTAGGCCTATAATCTCTCAAATACAGAAAATTTGAGGTATACAGTTATAGACTTCTATAAGTATATTTAATTATAACCAGGGTCACTGTCTTAAAATTAGGGGTGAGCCCTTTCGCAGTAGTTGACAAAATCCTTCATCACTCAGGTTAGTGAATTTTTGGAGTTCTCTACCCATAAAGCAGTAGATGCCCACTCCTTCAACCTATTCAAGATTAAGACTGATATGTTTCTTGTGGATAAAAGAATGAAGTGATATGGGAATAACTCGAGGCAGGTGGAGCTAAGTTAGAATATCTGCTGCCCTCACAACTCTCTCCCAACCTCCTGACTCTCTACCGACCCTCCCCACTACCCTTCACATCTCGCACGCTCACTTCAGGACCTGACTCTTCAGCACCTTAGTGCGTCCTCCCGATGTGAAATGCGCTCTATAGATATAATATTGTTGTTGAAGTTGTTGTTCAACAACATTCTCAGTTTAAACTCTCATCTGAAAGGCCGCACCAAAGGCCAAGCAATAAGTCGCCGTCAAAATAATTAAATGACAATTTTGCTTACCAAGATGCTCGAATGCACCCAATGAGCCAGACTGAAAGCTTTGCGAATGGTACTGCAGTTCAAATCAGACGCGTGAAATGTCTGAAAGACTTATTGGGATTGTGTGGAGTGCTAACCAATTCAATATTAGATGTTTAAATTTCAGCAGTAATCAAAGCGACAATATTGGATTCCGAAGCCTTTGATTCTTCCCATTTCAGCCAAGTTTCTCAATATGTTACTTGAAATAATGTTACGCTAATAATAATCCTGATATTTCATATTATTTCTTATCATTCATTCAAAACGCCCACACCAACGCTCACAGTTTATATCTTGCAGCGATTTCTTTATTGTGAATTTTTGGTTGAAGCGTAAGGATATAACCATATTCTAGACCAACAAATAGACATTTAGTTCGCCTTCCATCTTCCTACTTGTTGCAGTCATGTATATCCTTGAACAACATACATACTAAGTTACAATAATTCCTAAAATAAACCTAACCTCTTTCTTTCAATCAACACTTAGAGCTTAAACAGTATCCTTTGGGTATATGTTCCAAAGCTTTACTGTTTGATTATTGGAATAGTGCTTCTATACATTCGAAATACAAGATAAACTTTGCGCACAGTAAAGTGTAAGATTCGTCCATAAAGTGAGTGATCAATTGTGCCTGTGGGACTGTTGGCCAGGAAAGTTACAGAATCTCCCTGCACTATTTGAAATGGGAGCTGGGATATTGTGGCTTCCGTATGTACAGACAGCTGGAACCTCAGTTTAACAGCTATTTCTTAAACGCAATGCATCACACAGACACACAGTCACTCACACACATACAGACACACACACACACACTCACAGTGAGAGAGAGGGAGAGACAGACAGAGATAGAGACCTTTAGAGATTTACTCCTTTGCGGCTGATAAGCATTTCACAGCCAGGTGTATACAATGTAAGGCAGTATATGGGAATTGTATGGCAGTATATCCTTTGTGGAAAGCGTTCTCACCTTTAACGGGTTAAACTACAGCAGTGACCTCAGCGCCCTGTACACACTGTGGTCACAAAGGCCTTTGACCCTCCCAAGCTGTGCCCAATGCTGTGGGTAATGGGTTCAATGCTGGTGAGTGGCCCCTGTGTAGACAATGTACACACACACTCCAGGCTGGGGAATACTGTTTGTAGGTGGGACACACACACTCACATGTGCATCTCTCTGATGGTTTAGATACTTTAACAACAACACATTGCACTGACACACGGTGGCATGTGTGGTGTTGTGGGCCTGGGTTTCATCAGGGGATGGACACCCAGCTGCCCCCAAATTACATCATTGGGGTGAATTGCGTAACTCAGGGCAGATAATGTTTTGTTTGCACACGGTACAAACTCATCCAGGATCGTGCGGTAAAATTGCTCAAAGGAGCGTTCCCCACTTTTCTTTAAATAAGACCCCGTTTTATGCTCTTGAGAACCACTGTTTTTTGCATGAGTTGCCTTCTGTAGAAGAGGATTCATTTTGTCTCTGTGAAGATGACCTATCCGATAATTTGGAGAATTGAAGACATTTACTTCCCGATTGTCGCAGCTGTTGGAATTCCTGGCAAGTGATTTATCCAATTCAGTATTTAGGTTAGTTTGCAGTAAAGATTGTAGCCTGACTCAGTTTAGGAATCTCACCTTTCAATCAGCAAATGGTGCTTTGTGTAATCCTTGAAATTCCCTGTTTTCCTATTTCACGATAATGACCACTGATGATCAAATAAACTGTGAGGATGTGAGTTCTTAACTACGTGCGGTAGCAAGAATAAAAACATAGTAACAAATCTCCAGTTTGCCTGCTTAGGTATTAGTGATTGTAGTGCGTCATTCAAAAGAGAAAATAGGTCACGTGAACCCGATGGCATTTTGATAATTTATTTATGATGCAATGTAATAACTATTTAGCCATTTAGTAAATGTATAGTTGTGGTTCGCTATTGTGAACATCTGACTCCCGAATTTCCACAGAAAATAAAGTCGATTCGCTTTACAGTATATTCAGTGAAGCGATTTCAGAAGACATGAACATATTATAAGTTATTATACCACATGCAAGTTTCCAGACTTATCTCTATTGGTCGCAGTTTACCGGCTGAATCAGGGAGGTGTGGGCTTTGGTTCCATATTCGCACACTGGACTCCATCAACAACCAAAGAATCTCAATTTGTGAATCGTCTTTCACATTTGGGAGCATTTGAGTATTTACATGCAATGCTGGGTTGCAAAGGGGATCAATCTCCCACCTCTCATTTGCCGCATTCAGCTAATTATTTGATTTGAACATATAAATGTAATCAGATACAATCGAATATATTTAATTGACTCCGCTAACCAAAAATACCGTTTGCGAAAGCATTTGACATTGGCGTGTTATACAGACAGACCGATATTGGTTGAAGATGATGGACTCAACAGCAACGATTCGTGCATTTGATACAACGCCATTTTTGATCGTTCAAAACTCTCAAAGAATGAGACAGGATAATGCAAACACTATTGTATTCACATGCACCCGTGGAGTCAAGGGGATATATTCGATTGATTCTGATGACTTTTTATGTTCAAATTAAATAATTCTCTGAATGTGGCAAATGGTAGAGGAGCGATTGATTGATTCTCTGTGCAAACCCAGCATTGTACGTAAGAACACAGTGAGGTGAGTGACCGGTGACATCTCAAAAAGTTTGGGACAGGACATGGTGAGGTATTTGCTCCATTTGGAGAAGCCTTGAAAAAGAGACAATTTGCTGTATCAAACACCAGGATTATTTATTTATCAATTTTGCGTTTCTAAATGACCTTCATGTCTCTCGGTTTTTGTCAGTTTGTGCGAATCTCCATTAATATGCCTACTTCTCTATCTGAACGACTCATTTTCTAAATGTGGCTGTATCTCTGCCAGCACCTCTCCCTTTCTATCTGTTGGTATGTGTTTGTGTCTATTATGATTTGTGTTTCTCTCTGAACATGAACGACAGTCTATGTCTGTCACTTTCATTGGCTGTGTTCTTGTGTCTTTCCCTTACTGTGGCGTTTCTTGCGCATTTCGCTGTGTGTATGTTTGTGTATGTTTATCTCTCCCACTTTAGTGTATCCAACTCGCTCATTCTCTTTGTCTGTTTCTCTACCCCACTCTCTCTCCAACGTCCGCTCTCTCTCTCTCTCTCTCTCTCTCTCTTCACCGCTCTCTCACAGTCGCTCAGTATATCTGTCACTTTCTCCCCCCTCCCCCCCACTCCCACTGTCCCACTACCCATTTTCTTTGTCACTTTTCGGTGGGCAGCCGGGTGGTGGACATCGAGACACGTTCAGCAAATTGTAATCTTTACCAATGAATATTTATGTCTGATCTTTTCTTTCTCTTTGTCTCTGTAGTCAACCTATTGGCGATTGTTGTCCTGGCTCGAGGGAGGTGCGGTCTCTCCAAGTGCATCTCCATGTATCTGTTGGCCATGTCAGTGGCTGATCTGATGGTGGTTATTGTCTCGGTGATCTTTGGTGCCATTGTACCTATGTACGTCAGTCGTCCGTTCGTGGACATCACTCCCGTGTGCCGGGTGCTAGTTACAGTGGAATTTGCAACAAGGGAAACCTCTGTCTGGCTCACTATCGCTTTCACCTTTGATCGATATGTCGCCATCTGTTGGCAAAAACTCAAACATAAATATTGCACCGAAAAAACAGCTGCTGCAGTGATAGCGGGGTTGAGTGTTGTCCTCACTGTGAAAAACATTCCCTGGTATTTTGCAGGTGAATCCGAAATCACAATTGACAAGACACCCTGGGGATGCAGTCTTACACCAAGCTTTTACACTTCACTCCCATGGATAGTGTTTGACTGGCTCGGCATCACTCTAACCCCTTTTCTCCCGTATGTTCTGATTTTGCTGCTCAACGCCCTGACTGTCAGCCACATACTGGTGGCCAGTCGAGCCCGCAGGAGATTGCGGGGACACAGTGATGGGGACAGAACCAGAGGTGAGAGAGACAGTGATCCAGAGATGAAAAACAGGAGGAAATCCATCGTTTTACTGTTCGCTGTTTCTGCCAATTTTATATTATTATGGATGACATATCTTCTATATTTCCTATACTGGAAGATTACAAACGATGTTTGGTTCTCGGGGCTTAATGGTCCGAAGTACATTATCTATCGAACTGGCTTTATGTTGCAGATGTTGAGCTGCTGTTCAAACACATTTATTTACGCTGTGACTCAGACTAAATTCAGAGAAGAAATTAAGAAAGGGCTGGCATTTCCTGTTACACTAATTGTTAGATTATTTCGTTGACAAACTTTGCCAGTGATGTGTGTGTGTCTTTGTGACGTGATAGACACAGTGGTGGGGTCCCTATCAGCCTGCCCGTCCCATCATCAAGTAGCACTTAATGTTGTCTTCTGGAGATCATCAAGTGAATAAAATCAATATTCATGAATAAAAGTGCATCACAGAATATCCTGTGTAATGTATTGACTGTGTAGTTGTGTGCAAAGCACAGCACTGTTGCGTACCGTAGTGACTCACAAACAGGTATGGATTCAAAATACCTATTTATAATTGTTTTTCTCGAGCGATTATCATGAATCGTGTGGTGTAAGGAAACTTGCCCAAAGTTGTACCCTGCCCAGAATTGAACCCAGATGTCTCACTTGTAAGGAGAGTGCTCTAACCACTGAGCTATAAGACACCACACCTGGTTGTGTTTGTCAGTGCATGTGTCTCTGTTAGTGCTTGACTCTATGCCACTGCATGTGTCTGTGAAAGCAAAATAGCTGGAGAGACAGAGAGAGTGTTAGCACCACATGTATGTGAGTGCGTAATCCTTTTTCTCCATGTATGTGTGTGAGAGAAAGAGAGTGAGGGACTGAGTGCTGTAATATATCTCTTTACAGAGTCCAGTATCTCAGTTCTGGCACTCGCCATAAAAGCTTGAGACATGTGTCCGAATCCAGGCAGGTTAGCGCGAAACCTTTTGAAAGTTTCCTTACTGCATACGTCGAATCCTAATCCCTAAAAAAAACCAATAAGAAATTGTTCGTTTCAATCAATGACGGTTTGTTGGGCACTGCTGTGCGCAATTGGATGTCCTGTATTGCCCACCTTCAATTCACTTTACGGTATATTGTTTGAAGCGGTTTGTGACACAGTTTCGAAGATTCCCAAAGTGCTCTATCAAACGCAAAGATTATTATTAAGACGTAAAAATTCGTTCAGAATGAGCTAATTAGACTAACACCGAAAGTAGAAACAGAATCTGGCAGTGGGAGACCGGATGTGGTTTGCTCAGTAAATTGGAGGCTTTGATTTGACAATAAATATATTTTGCAAACAACGCTTGCTCTGGTTTGAATGTGATTTTGTGCGTGTAATACATTTGCTCTTTTGGGGGGTGTTTGTACAATATACAACAATGTGTCGATATAACACAAGTCACCTCATTTCTTACACATAGGAATCATTTGACCTGTTCGATATAATGACACTCCGGAGGCTCCCATTCACTCTGATTTTGCTGGCCAACTTTCTAACTGTCAGCCACATTTTCGTGGCAGTAGAGCTCACAAATGATGGTGCGAGTGCGGAAAATAAGACTGGAATAAATGTTTGAGTTAGTGAATGTGTGCACAATTTCCTGCCGCGTTTCATCCACACATTCCATTGTCCATTCGTGTTACAATATGTTCTTTGATGCGCATTGAGACATTTTGATGAAGTGGTACGACGCTATATCGATTCTATGTATTACTATCATTCATATTGTTAACAATTCACCCATTCCAAGAATAAGGCATAGTGCATTTCACTTCACTGTTCCTCACACAACCCTCTCCATGTCGAGGTATAACATTAATTCTTTACTTATAGTTTGTATAATAATTCTGAGTCATCTCACTGGGGAACTAATTAATTACTGAGTTCACAGTTTAATTTGCTTAGTGATGTACAAACGTATCACAACAACAAAATTACACTCGCATAGAGTTCATAGATCGAAGCCTTGAGTTACATGTGGAATTATGACGTGATCGATTCTAAGCATTATTATTATCAATAGTAATGTCATTTTCCCCATTCCAAGAATAAAACAAGTTACCTCTCATCACTCTCTTCTTCACACAACCCACCCCACATAAAGCGATCATTTCAACTCAGTCTTCAAAAATGGTTCGTAGCCAACACACTGCGAAATTAATTAAATACTTGATTGACAGTATTAATTTAGTTGATGATGTACAAACGTATAAAGCATATACATTGAACACTTGAGCTACACGTGGAGTTAGTGATATTCAATAAACCATCATGACAACAACTTTCTAACTGCATGTCGTCCACAAAATATGGAGTCAGTTCACTTTACAGTGTATCCTGTCAATCACTACTGATACTTTTCGAAGGCATGAGATGAGACAACCACAACAATAATAAAATTACACTTGTATAACGCCTTTCATGTGAGGAGGACGTCCCAATGCGATGGCCAGTTACTGTCTCAAAGTTGAACTGAGGAGAGATGGGGTGAGACGGAAGGCGGGGATTAATGATAAGAATCCTTGCATATTTTATTGCATTTGATAACTTCTACATGTCTCCGAGCGCTTCACAGACTGGGCTGTCCTGTGCTGCAGGAACGCGTGGAGATACTGGGTAAATATACAAGAACATAAGAAACAGAAGCAGAGGAAGAATATAACTCCACATGTCCTGCCTTTTTCCCATATCCTTTTATCCCTTGACCGATAATAAATCTATCAATCCCAGGATTCAATGGGTTCATGGACTGCGCACCCACAGTTTTGGAAGTAGATAATTCCATAAATTAACTAACCTCTGTGTGAAAAATGATTTTGTTAACTCAGTGCGAAAACGCTGACCAATAGTTTGAAGTATTTGACCCCAGATTATAGGTTGGCCAACCAGGTGACACAGTCTCTCACTATCGATCCTGGCATGTCCCTTAATCACCTTACATGACTCTATAAAATGACTTCTCATTCTGCCATTTTGAAGAGAATGCAGGCCTAGTTTAATCAACCTGTCTTCGTAGCTGAACTACTTCATCCCAGGAACAAACCTAGGGGATGATTCCCAAGGGGACTTAATTAATTATTACGCCTACCCACATCGAACTATAATATTAACTCTTTCCTTACAGTCTGCACAATGATTCTGAACCTACACACTGGGGAATTAATTAATTACTTAATTCACAGTTTGATTTACTTGGTGATGTACAAACGCATAACAACAACAAAACTACAATTGTATAGATTTCATGGATTGAAGGCTTGACTTACATGTGGAATTATGACATGATCGATTGCAAGCATTATTATTATTAATATATCAATGGAGAATTCCATAAATTAACTACCCTCTGAGTGAAGAAGCATTTTGTCAACTCACAGCGAAAAGGCTGAAACCTAATTAGAAAACTGTGGTTATCACTTCTCCAACAAGGTGAAACATTCTGCCACTGCCTACTATGTCTTGCCGCTTAATTTTCGTATAGGCTAGGATACGATTCCCTATAATACTTCGATATTCTACAGAATATAGGCCTAGATTGCTCAACTTATTGTCACAGCTGAACCCGCTTATCCCATGATCCGAACTCGTGGTGCATCCCCTTTCAAGCGAGTATTTCCTTTCTTAAATAAGGAGGCCAAACCTGCGCACAGTGTTCTAGGTGCGGTCTCAGGAAAGGCCTCTTCAGTTGCAGCAACACTTCCCAACTCTTATGTTCTAACACTTTTGTAATTAAAGCCAACATGCCTTTTGCACAAAACAGAAACATCTGTATTCATCTGTTCATTAGCAAAAACTAAGATTTTCCTGTGCACAGAATTATTTCCCCCTCCCTCCCTCCACAAACTTTTCATTATATGCTTTGCGGGTTAGATAAAATTTCAGCAAATCTATCTTTGCTAACCTATCAAGGCAATGCACGGTCTTGCCTCCGCCCATCTCTCCGAACTGCTGTCTCCCTGTCAGACTGCCCGTCACTCTGTTAGCGGGCTCTGGCCTGCTCCAATATCCCCACCCAATCCGCCATACCATCGCTGGCTGGGCTTTCAGTCTCTCTGCCCCACACTCTGGAACACCATCCCGCAATCCCTTTTCCCTAGCTTCCTCCCTTTCTTCCTTCAAGACCTGTCTCAAGAACTTAATCCTCGACCGTGTCTCTGCCTTTCCAGCTTTCCCCATTCTCCTCCCCCCCCACCCCCACCCCCCCCCCACCCCCCCCCCCCCCCCCACCACCCCCACCCCCACGCCCACACACCTCCACCCCCTGCACGGGACACAACGTAGTTGTTCACCTCATTGTGACTTCTTCCCGACGTGAAAGGCGCTCTATAAATGGATTGGTGGTGATCAGTGGTTATCATTGGTTAGAGCACATGCCTGCCTAGCATGGGACCTGTGTTCGAATCCATCCAGGTCAGGGGAAACCGTGGGCAAGTTTCCTTACTCCACGCAAACACCCCTGATAATAATGCGTCCAATAAATTGAACTCGCTAATAAAAAATATCGGCCATTTCAATCAACAACAGTTTGCGAGGGATACTGCTTTGCGCAATTGGCTGCTGCTATGCGCCCACAGATATACATTCAATTCACTTTACAGTATATTCTGTGAAGCGCTTTGAGACGTCGATAAATTGTAAAAAGCACTGCATCAAATGCAAGTATTATTATTAATATTATTGCTGCACGTAAACAGAGACAAGTGTGTGGAGTAAGAGAACTTGCACAACTTGTCACCCTGCCGGGAATACAACTCTGCTCTCTTGCTTGCCCAGATCCCTGGAGACGAGATTACAACAGAGCAAAACATTTTCAATTCTGCATTAATCACAATTATATAAATTTCTATTACTTTTTATGACTACGGCGTTAGGATTGTGTTTGCGTATGTGGGGGGGTTGTGGTAGGTTTGTGCTCATGGGTGGGGGGCGTTAGGATTCTGTGTGTGGGGGGCGTGGGTTGTGGTAGATTTGTGTGTGTGTGTGGTTGTGTTAGGTTTGTGTGGGTGAGGGTTGTGGTAGATTTGTGTGTGGGGGGTGGGGGTTGTGGCAGGTATGTGTGCGTTGTAGGGGGTCTGTGTGTGCCGGGGATGGTTGTGGTACGTTTGTGTGCGGGCAAGTGTTAGATTTGTGTGTGGGGGGTAGGTTTTTGTGTGTGGGAGGGATAGGTTTGTGTGTGTTGAAGGGGTTGGTTTGTGTGGGGGGGGAGGTTTGTGTGTGTGGCATGGGGTGGATGTTTGTGTGTGGAAGCGGTAGGTTTGTGTGTGAGGGTTAGATTTGTGTGTGAGGGTTAGGTTTGTGTGTGTGTGCGAAGCGTAGGTTTGTGTGTGTGGGGTAGATTTATGTGTGTTGGGCGAAGGTTTGTGTGTGTGGGAAAGGGTAGTTTTGTGTGTGGGGTGGTATATTTGTGTATTTAAGGGTGGTGTAATTTTGTGTACGCATGGTGGGTAGGTGTGACTGTGGGGTTGGGGAATTGGAAGTTCTGTGTGTGTTGGGGTACGTAGGTTTCTGTGCTGGGATGGTAGGTTTGTGTGCGTGGGAGGGTGTAGGTTGGTGTGTTTGTAGGGGATAGGTTTGAGTGTGTGTGAGAGTAGTATTTTGTGTGTGTTGGTATAGTTTTCTATGTATGTGGTGGGGGCGGTTCGTGTTTGGCGCGGGACGGTTTGTGTGTATGTGGGGTTAGATTTGTGTGGTTGTGTGATGGATAGGTTTGTGTCTGTGGTATGGGTAGTTTTGTGTGTGGGTGGCAGGTTTGTGTGTGGGGGGGGCGTAGTTTTATGTGTGGGGGTGTATGTTTCTGTGTGTGGGGGGTAGGTTTGTGTGTGTGGGATAATGTAGATTTGTGGGTGTGTGGGGGGTAGTTTTGTGTTTTTTTGGGGTGGTGTAATTTTGTGTAAGCATGGTGGGTAGGTTTGTCTGTGGGGGTGGGAGATGGTAGTTCCTGTATGTGTGGGGGGTAGGTTTGTTTGCAGGGATGGTAGGTTTGTGTGTATGCAGATGGGGGGGATAGGTTTGTGTGTATGCGGATGGTGGGGGTAGGTTTGTGTGTATGCGGGTGGGTGATAGGTTTGTGTGTGTGCGGATAGGGGGAAGTGTAGGTTTGTATGTGGGATATAGATTTGTGTGTGCGCTAGTGGTGGTAGGGTTGTGTGTGGGGGATAGCTTTGTGTGTGTTCGGGTGGGGGTGTAGGTTTGCGTGTGTTTAAGGGGGTAGGTTTCTGTGTGTGGGTTAAGTTCATGTGTGGGTGGTAGTTTGTTTGTGGGGTATAGGTTTGTGCGTGGGTGGTAGTTTTATGTGTAGGGTGGTAGCTTTGTTTTTGGAGGGGTAGATTTGTGTTTGACGGGGGTAGATTTGTGAGTGGCTAGGGGATAGGTTCGTGTGCATGGGAGGGGGTAAGTTGGTGTGTTTGTGGGTGGTAGTTTTGTCTGTGTGGGTGCGAAGCTTTTGTGTGGTGCAGGTTTGTATGTGTGTGGGTCAGTAGGTTTGTGTGTGGTATCATTGTGGGTAGAGGTGTGTGGGCGAGTAGGTTTGTGTTTGTAAGATTTCGGTTTCTGTGTGTGCCTGGTGAGGGTAGGTTTGTATGTGTGTGTGTGGGGGGGGGTGGGGGGGGGGGGTGTTACATATGTGAGTGCTGGGGTAGTTTTGTATCTGTGTGTGGAGACGGTGTAGATTTGCCTGTGTGTATTGGGGGGAGTAGGTTTGTTGGTGTGTGCGGTTAGGTTTGTCTGAGCGTGTGATAGGTTAGAATTTCTGACTAAACTCTAGAAAAGTTTTGTTAGGCCTCAGCTAGAATTAATTGTACAATTCTGGTCACCCCAATTTAGGAAGGATATGTAGGCATTCTAAAGGTTGCAGAGGGGATTTAATAGGATGGTACCAGGAACGAGGTATTTCAGCTATGAGGAAAGGCTAGAGAAACTAGGTTTATTCTCATTGGAACAGGGAAGTTTGCGAGAGACCTAATAGAGCTGTTTAAGATCAGGAGAAGATTCGACAGCGTGAATAAGGAAAACTTGTTTCCACCGGTGGGTGTATCAGTAACTCGTGGTCACAGATTTAATTAGTTTTAAAAAAAGAATCAGATTGGAGGTGAGGAGCATTTTTATCACTCAGCGAGTTGTTCGAATCTGGAATGCATAGCCTGAAAAGATGGTGGAGGCTGAATCGATAACAACTTGAAAAGAGAGGTAGACATTTTTGGGGGAGGATGGGTTTTCGAGGTTATTGGGGAGAGAACTGGGGAGTGGGATTGAGTTGCTCTTTTTAAAGAGACGGTGCTGAAACGATGGGCCGAATGGCCTCCTTTTGTTCCATAAGGTTCTATGATTCTGTACGTGGGGGAGGTGCCAGGTTTGTTTGTGGTGGGGTTAGGGCGTGGGACCCATCTTCATAGCTCATCCCAGGAACCAAACTTGTGAATCTGCTGCCCACTGAGCTGAGTATTTCCTTTCTTACATACGGAGACCACAATGGCAGACAATAATCATAGCGGGGTCTCAAGAAAGCCCTATAAAGTTCCAGCAAAACTTCTCTCCTCTTATATGCTGAACGCCAACATGCTTTTAGCATAATATTAGTATTAAGAATAATCGAACATACGTATTCTTATATGGATTATTAGAAATTAGATTTTCCTGTGCACAGAATTCTTCCCAATTTCCCCTGATTAAACACTACAAAAGTTTGATGAGGCCTCAGGTAGAGGTCTGCGTACATTTTTTTTCTCTGCGGGGCGATAGGTTTGTCTGCTTGGGAGTAAGTATTTGCGTGGCTAAGATACTATGTTCAGGGATTGAGTGCCACACAAGGTTTTATACCCACTCTCACTGTGTCTGTATCTCTCACATGGAAAGGAAGACACGATGGAGGCTGCATCCTGTCTCCTGATTACTTTGCTTCTTTTTATAGATTCATAGATTCATAGAATTTTACGGCACAAAAGGAGGCCATTCGGCCCATCTAGTCTGTGCCGGCTCTTTGAAAAGAGCGATTCAATCCCACTGCCCTGCCCGCTCCCCATAGCCTAATAGACCCGTTCTCCCTAAATAAAGATCTAATTCCCTTTTAAAAGTTGTTTTCGAATCAGCCTCCACCACCTTTTCAGGCAATGCATTCCAGATTCCAACAACTCGCTGAGTGAAAAAAATTCTCCTCAGCTCCCCTCTACTTCGCCTTGAAACTATTTTAAATCTGTGACCACGAGTCACAGATTCACCCACGAGTGGAAATAGTTTTTCTCTATTTGCTCTGTCGAAACCCCTCATGATCTTATAAACCTCTATTAGGTCTCCCCTCAATCTTCTCTGCTCCAGAGAGAATAACCCTAGCCTATCTAGCCTCTCCTCATAGCTGAAGTCCCTCAATCCTGGCACCATCCTAGTAAATCTTCGTTGTACCCTTTCCAATGCCTTCACATCCTTTCTGTAGTGTGGTGACCAGAATTGAACACTATTCCAGCTGAGGCCTCACCAAAGTCCTATAGAGGTTAGTCAGCACTTCCTGACTTTTGTACTCTATACCCCTATTTATAAAGCCTAGTATCCCATATGCCTTCTTAACAGCCTTGTCTACCTGTCCTGCCACCTTCAACGAGTCACTAACACAAATCCCCAGGTCTCTCTGTTCCTTTACACCATTTAAAATTGTACTATCTAGCCTATATTGCCTCCCTTAATTTCTTCTCCCAAAATGCATCACCTCACACTTCTCTGCATTAAACTTCATCTGCCATGTGTCTGCCCACTTTACCAATTTGTCTATATCCTCTTGCAGATGGCTACTATCCTCCTCACTATTTACTATTCTCCCTAACTTAGTGTCATCTGCAAACTTGGAAACTGTACTCCGTACACCCAAGTCCAGATCATTGATGTAGATTACAAACAGCAATGGTCCCCAAACTGATCCCTGTGGCACACCACTGCTCACTTCCCTCCAATCTGAAAAACAGCCGCTCACTACAACTCTCTGCTTTCTGTCTCGCAGCCAGTTGTGGATCCACGCTGCCACTGTCCCTTTTACGCCATGGGCCTTTAATTTCATAATAAGTCTCTCATGTGGCACTTTGTCAAATGCCTTTTGAAAGTCCATGTAAACTACATCAACTGCGCTACCATTATCCACCCATTCCGTTACCTCATCAAAAAATTCTATCAGATTTGTAAGGCAAGATTTGCCTTTAACAAATCCATGTTGACTGTCCTTTATTAGCCTATATCTTTCTAAGTGAAGATCTACCTTGTCCCTGATTATGGACTCTAGAAGATTGCCCACTACTGACGTTAGACTGACTGCTCTGTAGTTACCAGGCTTGTCCTTCTGCCCCTTTTTATACAAGGGAGTAACATTAGCGATCCTCGTCCTCTGGCACGACCCCTGTGTCCAAGGAAGATTGAAAGATCGTGGCCAGAGTCCCTGCTATTTGCTCCCGTGCCTCCCTTAGTAACGTAGGGTGCATCCCATCCGGACCGGGTGACTTATCCACCTTGAGCGACGTCAACCTTTTTAGAACTTCCTCTGTGGTTACAATTATTCTATCCATTTCTCCTACCCTCTTCTCCAATACCATGGCATTGGCTGTATCCTTTTCTTTTGTGAAGACAGAGGCGAAGTACTCATTCAGTACATCAGCCATGCCCTCTGCCTCCACAATGAGATTTCCTCCTAGGTCCCTAATTGGCCCCACCCTATCCTTGACCAACCTTTTACTCTTAATATGTTGGTAAAAAACCTTAGGGTTCCCCTTAATCTTACTCGCTAATTGTTTTCCATGCAGTCTCTTTGCCCCTCTAACTTCCTTTTTTATTTATATCTTACACTTCCTATATTCTGCTTGGTTCCCTTCTGAATTTTGAGCCTGACACTTATCATAAGCCTCTTTTTTTTGTTTTATTTTGGCCCCGATTTCCTTAGTCATCCAGGGAGGTTTGGATGCCTTACATTTCACCTTTGTGGGGATGCTTTTGACCTGTGCCTGAACTATCTCCTCTTTGAACGCTGCCCACTGCTCGTTAGTTGTCTTACCTGCCAATTTTGTTTTCCAATCCACCTTGGCTAGGTCCCACCTCAACTCATTGAAATTAGCCCTTTTCCAGTTGAGTGTCCTCACCTGTGATCGTTCCTTATCCCTTTCCATAATTATTCTGAATCTAACGATATTGTGGTCACTATTCCCTAGATGCTCACCTACAGAAACCTGTTGAACTTGCCCTACCTCATTTCCCAAAACTAGATCCAGCATTGCTTCTTTCCTCGTTGGACTGGAAACATACTGATCAAGAAAGTTGTCCTGCACACACTTCAGGAATTCTTCTCCCTCCTTGCTCTTTACTCTACTATTCTGCCAGTCTATGTTGGGATAGTTGAAGTCACCCATTATCACTACTCTATTAGCTCTGCATTTCTCCGTGATACGCTTGCAGATCTGCTTGTCTATCTCCTCCCCACTATTTGGTGGTCTATAGTATACCCCTAACAGTGTAACTGCACCTTTTTTATTCCTCATTTCTAACCAGATAGATTCGGTTTTAAGTCATTCTTCCACCTCGTTCCTTTCTAAGGCAGTCACTGAGTCCTTAACTAAAATTGCCACCCCGCCCCCATTTCTCACTTCTCTATCCCTCCTGAATACATTATAACCAGGAATGTTCAACTCCCATTCCTGCCCATGCTGGAGCCAAGTCTCTGTTACTGCTATAACATCATATCGCCTCGCAGCAACCTGAGCCTGCAGCTCACCAATTTTATTTCTCAAACTTCGTGCATTTACATACGTGCACTCTAAGGCACAAATTACTTCCTCTGCACTTTTCTCCCGTCTTACCCTTACCCCTGTCCTCTTTGTTACCCCTCCCGTATCTGAACTACTGATCAGTTTCCCACCCTCACCCTCCGGGATTAGTTTAAAGCCCCCACCACAAAACTCGACAACCTCCCTGCAAGGAGATTGGTTCCAGCCCTGTTCAGGTGTAACCCATCCATTTTGTACAGGTTCCACCTACCCCAGAATTGGTCCCAATGGTCTAGGAACCAGAAACCCTCCTTCCTACACCACTTCTCCAGCCATGCATTGATGTGCCTTATTCTAGCATTCTGGAACTGGCTTATCACCTCAGACACCGCGGAAATCAACAATGATATAGTGCTACATCTAATGCAAAGATTGTTGTATTATCAGCATCTCTGTCTATATATGTCAACGTATAAGTTTTACTCATTCTCCCTCATTCTAGGTCTCTCAGTATTGTTATCACTTTAGATTCCCCTCACTTTCCATCTACTTTACTTTCACTTGCACCCATTCCCAGGCTTCTCTCTCCCTCTTGCTCTGTTTCTCTGTCTTACTAAATATCTGACTGCATCAGTCTCCATACTCTCTGTCTTTCAATCGTTCGTTTCCTCTCACCACATACATCTATATGACTACAAGCCAAACCCCTCGCTCTCTCTCAAGATAAAGTTCCCATTCTCTCTCTCTCTCTAAACATTCTATCTGTCCTTTATTCTCCCTCTGACTGTCCCTCTGTCTTCCTCAGACTGTCTCTATGTCAAGCCATGTTTTGCTGTTCACTAATAAAAGCATCGAACAACAGAAACATACCTAGTTTATAGGTTTAAAATTGTTGTAACTCTATTAATTATTTCCTCTACAATAAGAAATAATCATACAAGTTGTAGAATGATTATCCACATTATACAATAACCATCTTCACTCAGAGGGTAGGGAATTTATGGACTTCTCTATCCCCAAAGGGTTGTAGATGGTCAGTCCTTGAAAATATTAAAAACTGAGATCGATAGATTTCTTATGGATGAAGCGATTAAGGGATTTGGTGATAGGGTGGGTAGGTAGAATTAGAATAGATCACCCATGATCTTATTGAATGGTGGTGCAAGCTCGAGGGCCTGAATGACCTACTCCTGCTCCTAATCCTTATATGTATATATATATACACAATACATATATATACTATAGATACATGTATATATATATGTGTGTATATATTTTGGAAGAGCAGTCATTAAATCCAGAGAAGAAATACTGTCATAATAACACTGTGAAATGCGTTTCCTTGAACCAGAGCTCCAGTATCCTGCAATGTACACATTCACTTTGAGTTTTTTCCTGATAATGCCTTGTTGTTTAGTTTAAGAAATGCTAACTAATTACTTTACCTGTTTAAATGACTCTGGTGTCACGTGCCTTCTGAAACATCGCGTACTTCCATTCATGAAGTTGCACATCAGCCACGCAGAGAGCGACGGGACGAGAGATGCATCCAGTGGCTAAAACAGTGATGATAGAAATGCCTCAGGCGATGCCTGTGGCTGTGGGCCGTCAACTGTACTGCAATGGTGAACAACAACACACACACACATGCACACACACACATAAACACAAACACACATGCACAAGCACACACACGAGCACACACATATACACAAAAACACACACACATACACACAACGCACACACAAACTAACACACATAAACACACATATGTACACATAAACACAGAAAAACACACAAACAAACACACAACTGTGTACACACACAGACACACATACACACACACACACATAGGCAGAGCCAGCAGCTGTCAAGGCAACACTCAGTATAATTCATTTAGAAAGTTTAAGTTCAGTAAAATATAAATATATAAAATCAACAACTCACTTATTTACCTGTTGCCTTTCATTTATTTCCGTATTGTTCTCTGCTCTGAATTACCCGATCTCTCACTTGTTCCGTAACTGAGTTAATCAAAGAAATTGAGAAACTCAAAGTCCACTAATATTGTGTTGGTTCAAGGGTTTACATCCCTAAATTAGGAACATAAGAAATTAATAGTTAGGAGCAGGAGTAGGCCATTCAGTCCCTCGAGCCTCCCTCCGCAATTCAATTAAATCATGGCTGATCTATTTTAACACCGCCTTACCCCCATGTCCCTTAATCTCTTTATCCACAAGAAATCTATCAATCTCAGTCTTGAATAAGTTCAAGGACTGAACATCTACAGCACTTTGGGGAAGAGAATTCCATAAATTCACTGAACTCTGAGTGAAGAAGTTTTTTTCTCAGCTCAGTGCGAAAGGTCTGAAGCCCAATTTTAAGACCGTGACCCCCTGGGTATTGTTACTCCAATCGGCAGAGAAAATCTCCCACTGTCTCTTCTGTCGTGACCCCTGAATAGGTTTTTTTTATTAAATCAACTCTGATTCTCTCGATTATAGGCCTAGATTGCTCAACCTATCCTCATAACTCATCCCCCTAGAAATGACTGGTTAATTCAAGTCCAGTTATCTCGAGGTTACTGTAAAAATCTACGCCTCTTTCTCTGACTGTATTTATCTCGGTGATTCTCAATATTTGTCCGAATCTTTAATCTATAATCACTTTTTTCTGTCATTCTCAACCTGCCCCTCTGTTTGTCTCTGCGGTTTAACTCTTGCTCAGGAATTTTCATTCACATGGAGATTGTGAAGCTTGGTGACGTGTTATCATGCATATCATACAGCCAGCTGACAAAAAAGCCTCTTAATCTGCCTCTCAGCCGTGGTCCAGCTATTTACCTTTCTCCCATTTAATTGTTGCACTTTCTCTCTCTCTCTCTCCCTTTCTATCCCTCTATCTCCTTTGTTTTCTTTCTCTTTCTCTCTCTCTCAATCATGCAGGTGTTTGTAGTGAGAGGAAGCGAACAAGCCGTATTTTGCTGTTCCCCAATAATAGCATCGAACAGTAGAAACATACATGCGTGATAGGTTTAAATTTTGTGTAACTCTAGTAGATATTTCCTCTACAATAAGAAATAATCATACAAGTTGTAGAACGATTATCCACATCATACAATAACCATCTTCACTCAGAGGGTAGGGAATTTATGGAATTATCTAACCACAAAGAGTTGTAGATGGTCAGTCCTTGAAAATATTCAAAACTGGGGGCCTGAATGACCTACTCCTGCTCCTGAATCTTATATATATATACACAATATATATACACTGTAGATTCATGTATATATGTGTGTATATATTTTGCAAGAGCAGTCATTAAATCCAGAGCAGAAATACGGTCATAATATCACTGTGAAATATGTTTACTTGAACCAGAGCTCCAGTATCCTGCAATGTACACATTCACTTTGAGTTTTTTCCTGATAATGCTTTGATGTTTAGTTTTAGAAATGCTAACTATGTACATTACCTGTTTAAATGACTCTGGTGTCACGTGCCTTCTGAAATATCGCATACTTCCATTCACGAAGTAGCACATCAGCCACGCAGAGAGCGACAGGACGAGAGATGCAGCCAGTAGCTAAAACAGTGAAGATAGAAATCGATTCAGGAGATGCATGTGGCTGTGGGCTGTCAGCTGTACTGCACTGGTGATCACCAACAACACACACACACAATCACACACACACAAGCACACACACACACCAGCACAAACACACCAACACACACACGCACACACACTAACACACATACACACACATATACACATAAAACACATAACTATGTACACACACACACACATAGGCAGAGCCAGCAGCTGTCAAGGCCACTCATTATATTTGTTTTAGAAATTCAGTAAAATCTAAATATATGAAGTCAGCAACTCACTTATTTATCTGTTGCCTTTCATTTATTTCCGTATTGCTCTCTGCTGTGTATCACCCGATCTCTCGCTTGGTCCATAACTGAGTTAATCAAAAAAATCGAGAAAATCGAAGTCCACTATCAGTGTTTTGGTTCAAGGGTTTACATCCCTAAATTAGGAACATAAGAAATTAATAGTTAGGAGCAGGAGTAGGCCATTCAGTCCCTCGAGCCTCCCCCCCGCAATTCAATAAAATCATGGCTGATCTATTTTAACTCCACCTACCCGCCTTACCCCATGACCCTTAATCCCTTTATCCACAAGAAATCTATCAATCTCAGTCTTGAATATGTTCAAGGACTGAACATCTACAGCACTTTGGGGAAGAGAATTCCATAAATTCACTAAACTCTGAGTGAAGAAGTTTCTTTCTCAGCTCAGTGCGAAAGGTCTGAAGCCTAATTTTAAGACCGTGACCCCCTGGTTATTGTTACTCCAATCGGCAGAGAAAATCTCCCACTGTCTCTTCTGTCGTGACCCCTGAATAGGTTTTTAAAATAAAATCACCTCTGATTCTCGCGAATATTGGCCTAGGTTGCTCAACTTATCCTCATAGCTCATCCCACTAGAAGTGACTGGTTAGTTCAGGTCCAGTTATCTCGAGGTTACTGTAAAAAACTACGCCTCTTTCTCTGACTGTATTTCTCTCGGTGATTCTCAATATGTGTCTGAATCTTTAATTTATGATCACTTTTTTCCGTCATTCTCAACCTGCGTCTCTGTTTGTCTCTGCGCTTTTAACTCTTGCTCAGGAATTTTCATCCACATGGAGATTGTGAAGCTTGGTGATGTGCTCTCATGCATATCATACATCTAGCTGCCAAAAAAGCCTCTTAATCTGTCTCTCTGCCATGGTCCAGCTATTTACCTTTCTCCCCTTTAATTGTTGTACTTTCTCTCTCTCTCTCTCCCTCTCTATCTATCACTCTCTCTCCCTTTCTATCCCTCTCTCTCGCTTTCGTTGTCTTTCTTTCTCTCTCTCTCTCATTCTCTCTCTCTCTCTCTGGATTTCCTTTAGTATTACGTCCCTCTGATTCACGTTAGTTTCTGGCTGCCTCACCCCCCCCCCCCCCCCCCCCACCCCTTTGCATTGACCTACTTTTTTCTTTCTCTCCGTCCCCCAACCCTCAACTCCACCATGCACCCACTCCCCCCTCCCCGCCCAGCCCCACCACCTCTCAATAGCCTCATCCAACTTCCATTGGGGAGTTGAATTGCAGATAACTGCCTTGATCGCACTGATCCCCCAGACCAGTGCTACAGCCCAGAGAATGTGCAATACCATGGAAGGGAGGAGTCCAGAGCTCCATCTTATTCTGCCCAGCACATCAACAAGTAGCTGGTGTTCAGCTGTGCAGCGCTGCCCACCTCAAGCCAACCTCTCAACCTCAGCAGCGAAATGCAGATGCTCTCTGATCCTCCCGGCTCCTTCCTGTTCAGTCCCTTCTCCCCGGGCAACAGTTTGAACACAAAGGTATCCCCACAAACAGTCGTAGATTGACGTGAACAATTTGTTGTAGTTTTTTTGGGGGAAGGATTATTATTAGCCATGTGGAGAGTGGAGGAAACTTGTCCAATGTTTAGCCCTGATCTGCCAGGATTTGAAACAAAGTTCTCTTTCACTTTAACACACAAACAAAATCTCACTCTCAAGATACAGTGCCTCATATAGAAATCTTACGGCATAAAATGGAGGCCATTCCGCCCATCGAGACAGATCCGGCTCTCTAACAAGAGCAATTTAACCCCACTCCCCAGCTCTCTCCCCATAAACTCGCAAACCCGCCCTCCCTGAATAAATTTCCAATTCTCTTTTAAAATTTATGTTCAAATCGGCCTACACCACGTTTTCAGGCTACGCATTTCAGATTCGAACAACTCGCTGGTTGAAAACACTTCTCCTCACCTCCACTCAGATTATTTTCGAAACTAATTTACATCTGTGACCACGAGTCACTGATATGCTTACCAGTGGAAACAGATTTTCCCTATCTATTCTGTCGAATCCCCTCATGAACTTTACAACCTCTGTTATGTCTACTCACAAACTTCTCCTTTCCAATGTGAATAATCGTAGCCTCTCTAGTCTTGCCTCGTACCTGAATTCCTGGTACCATCCCAGTCCATCTCCTCCCTTTCCCTTTACAATTAACAGCCTTCCTAATGTGTGGTAACCAGAATTGTACACAGTAATCTAGCTGAGCTCTAGCCAAAGTTTTATATTTTACTCAGAGCTTCCCAATTTTGTACTCTAAGACCATATTTATAAAGCCTTGTATCCCGTTTGCTTTTTTGACAGCCTTGCCGTATCATTCACACAAACCACCAGGTCTCTATATAGCTTCACAGCCCATAAATTGAACTACCTAGCCTATATTGCCTCCCCTCATTTCTCCTACACAAATGCACCATCTCACATTTCTCTACATTAAACTCCATCTGCCACGTGTCTGCCCTTTTTACCATTCGGTCTATGTCTTATTGCAGATGACTACTATCCTCCTCGCTATGTACTACCTTTATTAACTTTGTGTCATCTGCAAACATGCACCATGGTACGGTCTCTTTCGTACATTTGACGCCCTGTTTGTCTCTTCGGGTTGCAGTACCCCAGGCCTTGGTTCTCATAAACCTGAGCTTCACACTCTGCGAGATTGCGTAATCTAATTCTAATTTTCACTTGTGTTTGCAAATACAAATCTCCCCCTCCATTGCCTTTCTGTCTCTTTACTTCAAGCTCATCCACATTCACATAGACTCTCACAAATTGGGTCTCTCTCAAACACATCCTTGAGTTTCTATGACACACATATCGATTCACATCTGCACTCAGTAATTGCCACAAAATATCGCTCCCTCCATCACACGTATAGTGTGTCTCTCATTCACGTAAACAAAATGTCGCTGAAACACACAGTTAACTTGTCTCACAAGCAAATGGTTTATTACTTTAATACGCACAAACATATATATAATTTACCTCCCTCCCCCCACCCATATAGAGTAGACTAAGATACAGAGAAAACCGATTCAGTGATTCTTTCACAATCAAACACACACACACACTGTGATCTCTCTCGCTCACCTACCCCCTCCCCACCACCAACATACATCCGTAAATTCACATGTCGCACATAGACACACACTACGATACACGGTGCCCTGTCTCTCACTCTCACTGACACAAATGATCCCCTGAAACGATTTTACCCCCACCCACACATGTTTCCTCTTACACACCCATCCCACACACACTATCTATCTCGCTCATTCTACTACACACACATACAAACATGCACACACACACACACACACGCGCACACAGATGTATCTGTCTCTCATACTTACAAACTCTGTGTTCACTTGTAGCATATTGTTCACACATACAATATCACACATGACCACACACTGCAAGGCCCTATCTGTTGTTCTCTGTGAGGCCCAGTACCTAATGCTTTGTCTCACCTAAATACGTGCCAAATTCTGTGGGAGAAGCTCAACCAGGTGCGATTATGTAAACAGGATAAACTGTTCCTCCAGACTAAGGGAGTTTGACATTTCCGCTAAATCCTGTATTTATTTTCTCACATACCCCCCCATACGGAGTTTCTCTCTTTCGTACCCAAAATCTCACAAACATTCACTGATTTCTGCCTGACACACAGTGAATGCCTCACAGAATGCCACCTCTCTCACCACCAAATGGATCCTCTCTCTCTCTCTCAAAGTCTTTCTGTCCAATACATTTCCTTCCAGTGCAGACATATACACGCTCACTCTCGCAGAAACAAAGTGCACTTTCGAACACAGTGTCTTTCTCACGCAGAGACATTACCATATCACACACATGATCTCTCCCTCTCACTCACAACACATTTAACTCACAACGTGAATGACTCTCTATCAATGTCATTTTGTTTCTTTGTTGTCACACACCTTGCCGTCTCACAAGCACAAGAGGTCCATCTTTCAGGTGCTCTCACTGTGTGTGTTATTCACAAACAGCAACAAATTCTAGAAAACTTGAAGGACTTCAGAGAATACATTGCAAAGTTAATTTACTGAATACTCGTGGTCGAAAAGAGTCAGGCAATTGCGCTCGGCAGTGTCCCACAGAGAGGCGTTGTTGACATCTACCAATATATTTGTGGTTCATTATGATGATGTGCAGTAAAGAAATCTGTCCCAGGTTTGGCCCTGGAATCTGGCTTGCAAGGTGAGCTTGCTATAGACTGAGCAACAGGAATTACATGCAACATCTCACACAATCACACACACTCTCACACACAGTGCTTTCCCTCCCACAGACACACAGTGTCCCTCAAATATACAGCGCCTTCTCTCTAACGCACATATTCTCACACTACAAGTCACTCTATCGCAGGCACAGCGTCCTCTCTTACACACACTCGGGGTATCGAACACAGACAGTGAATCTTTGTCTCACACACACAGTCTCTCTCACACTCACAGTGACTTACCTCTCTCTCTCTCTCACACACACAGTCTCTCTCACACTCACAGTGACTTACCTCTATCTCTCTCTCACACACACAGTCTCTCTCACACTCACAGTGCCTTACCTCTCTCTCTCACACACAGTCTCTCTCACACTCACAGTGACTTACCTCTCTCTCTCTCACACAGTCTCTCTCACACACACAGTGACTTACCTCTCTCTCTCACATACACAGTCTCTCTCACACTCACAGTGACTTACCTCTCTCTCTCTCACACTCACAGTGACTTACCTCTCTCTCTCACACACACAGTCTCTCTCAGACACACAGTGATTTACCTCTCTCTCTCAGACACACAGTCTCTCTCACACTCACAGTGCCTTAACTCTCTCTCACACACACACAGTCTCTCTCACACTCACAGTGCCTTAACTCTCTCTCTCACACACACAGTCTCTCTCTCACACACACAGTGCCTTACCTCTCTCACACACACAGTGACTTACCTCTCTCTCTCACACACAATAGTCTGTGGGATTAGGTAAATAGGGCGTGACTCTCCAGGGAGCAAGACAGTGAGCACCTGCCATCTCCAGACAAAGGACATTTTACCTTCTCTCTGAAACACACAGTTCCTGTCCCTCTCTCTCACACACCGCGTTTCTTTCATACAAACGTCCTCACAAGCATTTACACAGTCACTGTCGCACACAAACACACATTCTACCTCACACACACCGTGCAGTCGTCCCCCCAAACTGAGTTTCTCACCCTGTAACACGCCCAGCATCTGTCTATGTCACACATACATATTATCTATATTTCACAGGGGATTTCTCTCGCACACAAACACACACATCGTGCAGTCTCTGAATACACACATGTGTCCATCTCGCACACACAATATTCTGCCTCACACCTACTCACAGGGCTTTGCTCTCTCTCATGCAAACAAGTAGCACTCCCCACCCCCACTCTCTCTGCTACTATCTGCGTTACATAGAGTGACCTAGATTAATCACACACCAGCCATCCTCTCGATTAACCGCACACCAGCGATCCACGGTGTATTTATGTGTGTGAGAGAGAGGACACTTTCTTTCACACACATAAATACACTGTGGCATTAGGCAGACCTGCCTCATCACATCAGAGAGCGAGATAATAAGCACAAAATGTGGGCCAACGATTTGTTTCCAATATTTCTGGTCCACGTCTGACTAAAACATTTGGACACCAAAGGTGCACTGAGTTTCCTTTCTCCATAGATGCTGCCTGACCTACCAGTGATTTCTGCCGAGTCCTCCCAGAGATTTCTGTTTAGTTTCAAATTTCCAACAGTCGCCGTATTCTGCGCTTTTAAGAGAGTGAACACATTAGTTTGCAGACAATCGTATTTTACACTGTTTCTCTGAGAAAAACTTAACTCGTTTCCATCTTACATACACACATAGTGTTTCTCTCATTAATGGACACAGAATTACACACACACACACAACCATCTGCCTCCAACGCAAGATAGATAGTCTATGTCACACACACGTCTCTCTAACATACATTTATATTTTTATATTTTCTCCATAACACTCCTCATCCTGCGAAATGCACATACACAATCTCTCCCTGTCACACACAGTGATCCAGCCCACTCAAACATGTAAACTTTTCTGTCATAAACACACAGAGTTTCCCTCTCTGGTCTCTCTCTCTCTCTCTCTCGTTAAGTGTTCATGTAACACGCAGTGATAAATTACAGCCTACTTTACAAACAGACACAATGTCTATCTCCTATTAAAAACAGACGCCGTGTTCACCCCACACACCTACACAGTCCCTATCACACGTCCCTACATGGCCTTGACCCTCACACACAAAACGCTTAACAAACAGATGCACATTTTGCCTCTCACTCACACAACAAAGTGTGTGTCACTACCATTCCCTTCATGTCTGATCCACTGTGTCCTCTCTTAAAGTAAATGATTGCTGTCCCCGACATTGTGTGTTGTTTATATCAATAGACACACACATACAGTGTCTGGCCTCCCTCACACACAATAAGCAATGGGTTCAGGTGAAGAGAGAGATACTGAGTTCATTACATTTCCAGACAAAGCCATTCTCACACCGTTTCTATGCAATGATGCCTTGCCCTGTCTCCCACACACACACCAAGGTTGTTTGTCTCTGTTCTACACACAGACGTACAAGTTTACATCCTTTGCACAGACACACAAACACAGACAGTCTGTGCCTCACGCCCGCAGCCAGTGCCACAAATATAGGCTGTAGTCACTGTCTCTGAGACACATTACCTCAGGCCTTGGCTCTCAGCCACCTGTGCCCGACACTCTGCGGTGTGGCGTCAATCCGGCGCCTCCCTCCGGTCAGTAGCTTCCATTCCCGGTAATCAAACCGTCTCTCAAACCGTGTGTGTGAGGGGGGGGAGCCAGACTGTGGGGTTCAGAGAGAAGCAGAGCTGGAAGCTGCGTGTGTGTGAGAGAGAGAGAGAGAGACGGCAAGTAAAGCAGGTGAGAGAAACGGTGTCAAATTCCCTTGGTCTGGAAATGGCAGGTGTTCAGTCTCTCGGAGAGACACACCCCGTTCAATTAACCCCACAGAGTATTGTGTGTGTGTGTGAGAGAGAGAGAGAGAAGACACTGTGTGTGTGTGTGTGTGTGAGAGAGAGAGAGAGAGAAGGCACTGTGTGTGTGTGAGAGAGATTGTGTGTGTGTGTGTGAGAGAGAGATTGTGTGTGTGTGTGTGTGTTGAACAGTGGGAGCTGCTGATCACAGTGGTCACTGTGTGAGGGAATGTAAACTGACTGGTGCCTGTTGAACAGTGTTAAGAATCCGCGCGTTTGGTTTGAGGCCATTGGTGTTGGGAAGACGTCCCAAAGCGCTTCACTGGATGTACTGCACAGTGTGGTGACTGTGTGGCAGTGGGAGGACGGACGTGGCTGCCAATCACACACAGCCACGTCCCCGCAAGCAGCCATGATAACAAGACACAGGGTTATTTGGGGGGAGATTGCCACGACGGCTGCTCTGCAGAGGGTTTGTGTTTCTCTCCTGATCAGCCATGTTTCACACCCAGGCTGTTTGTCTATATCTCTGTTTTCATGTGGCTTTTCCCCTCTCTCTCTCTCTGAGCCCAGGCAGCGCTCACACTCACACACACACACACTCGTGTGCCTCACATACACCCATGGCCTCTGTCACATTCAACTGTGTGATGCACTGTGTGTGTGAGAGGGGTGTTTGAGTGTGAGGCGGTATAAGTGTGTGACGGGGTGTGATTGTGAAGGGGTGTGAGTATGAGGGGGGTGTGGGTGTGAGGGACGGTAAGTCATGTAAGTGTGTGTGTGAGGAGGAGTGAGTGTGAGTGTGGGGCATGTGTGCGGTGTGTATGAGTGAGGGGGTATGAGTGTGTGACAGGGTGTGTTTGTGAAGGTGTGTGATTGTGAGCGGGAGTGAGTGTGAGGGTGGTGTGAGTGTGTGACGGGTGTGATTTTTAAGTGGTGTCAGTGTGGTGTGATTGTGTGATGTGTGTTTGTGAAGGGTTGTGAGTGTGAGGCGATGTGAGTGTGAGCAGGTGTGAGTGTGAGGGGAGGGTTGATGGGGATGGACTGACTGATGGGTTACTGGCCGGGGAGGCTGGTTGGTTGGTGTGAGTTAATGAGGTGGCTGGTGATGGAGACTGACTGACTGACCCTCACGTTGCCCTCTGGTGTGGAGCCTGTAGCTCAGGGGTGACAGCCCTCGCCTGGCGAGCCGCAGACCCGGGTTCCATTCCCGGCCTCACCTCGAGCCGAGTCTCCTCCTCCACCCGCCTGACACACACAACAACAACAACAACAACAGCAATAATAAAATGGCAGCCCACCCCCGGCTGTTTGTGGGGGAGGCTGCCGGGCGCCATCGGCTGCCGCGTTTCACCCACAAAACACACAGTCACTTCACCTGCTGGGTGAAAATATTTCTCCTCGCCTCCCCTCTGCTTATTTTCGAAACTATTTTAAATCTGTGACCACGAGTCACTGATGTGCTCACGAGTCGAAACAGTTCTTCCCTATCTACTCTGTCGAATCCCCTCATGAACTTTACAACCGCTATTACATCTACTCGCAACCTTTCCTTTTCGAATGAGAATAAACCAAGCCTCTCTAACCTTTCCTCAGAGCTGAACACTGTTATTACTGGTATCATCCGAGAACGTCCCCTCTGCACCATTTCGAACGTGTTAACATCGTTCCTAAAGTTTGATGACCAGAATTGTACATAGTACTCTACCTGAGGTCTATCTAAAGTTTTATAGAGTTTAGTCAGAACTTCCAACTTTGTATTCTAAGACCATATATATAAATCTCCATCTGCAATGTGTCTGTCCTTTTTTTTTTACCATTCGGTCTATATCTTATTGCAGATGACTACTATCCTCTTCGGTATTTATTGTTTATACGAACGTTGTGTCATCTGCAAAGATGCACCATGGTATGGTCTCTTTCATACATTTGATGCCCTGTTTGTCACTTCGGGTTACGGTACCTCAGGCCTTGTTTCTGATGAACCCGAGCTTCATACTCTGTGAGATTGCGTAATCTAATGCTTATTTTCTTTTGCATTTGCAAATACAAATATTATCCCTTCCCTTGCTTTCTATCTTGTTCATACCTCAGTCACATCCACATTAACACAGACTCTGATCAATAGGGTCTCTCTCAAACACATCCTAGAGTATATATGACACACACATAGATTCGCACCTGTATACTGTTATTATCACAATATATCGCTCCCTCTATCACACATAAAGCTCGTCTCTCGTTCACGTAAACAGAATGCTTCTAAAACATACAGTTAGCTTGTCTACATGTAAACGGTTTATTACTTGAATTCGCACAAACTCACATGTAATTTTGCTCTCCTCTTGCTCACCCTCCTCCACCCACCAACACACATCCATAAATTTACATGTCGCACACACACACACGTGCACGATGCTCTGTTTCTCACTCGCACTGACACTAGTGATCCCCTGAAAATTATTTACCCCACACACACACATCCTGCCCTGTTTGCCTTTGTGTGTATCTCTCACACACCCATATCAACCCCTCCCACCCCACACACACCCCTCCCATACACACACATACTCACGGTGCCCTGCCTGTCTCGCAGATCCCACCACATATTCACACACATACACTCACACGCTGATGTGCCTTTCTCTCACAATCGCAAACACTGTGTTCACTTGTAACACACTCAGTGTCATTCTCACATACAGTAGCACACAAACACACACTGCATGGCAATGTCTGTTTTTTTCCTGGGTAACATAGTACCTAATGCTTTGTCTCACCTAAATATATACCTAATAGAGTGTGGGGGCAGCTAAACCTGGTGAGAGTATGTAAACCGGATTAACTGGTTCCTCCAGACAAAAGGAGTTTGACATTTGCTCTAAATCCCGTATTTAGTTTCTCACATACACACCCACACAGAGGTTCTGTCTTTCGTACACAAGTCTCACAAACATTCACTGATTTTTGTCTTACACACACTCAGTGTCTCACCGATACAACGCCTTCTCTCTCATAAGCACATGGATCACATAGTCAGTTTCTCACACATCGACATTACCTGCGTGGGGACAGAGAGATAATGTCTCTATGTCACACATATAATCTCTCATTTACTCTCTTTCTCTCTCACACACACACACACAAATAACAAGTGTTCTGACGAAGGGCCGTGGACTCGCAACATTGACTCACTTGACTTTCTCCATCAATGCTGCCTGACCTGCTGAGTTTTCCCAGCTACTTCTGTTTTTGTTCCTGTCAGTGCCTTCTCGCTCAGTGAAACCACACTGACTCTCTGAACACACAGAGCTTCTCACACATGCGCATTTTCACTTTAATGCACCTAATATCTTGATCAGTCTTTCTGACACGCAAACAGAGCCTTCTCTTCCACACACACACACATTCACACTCACACACAGACAGTCTAGCTCCCTCTGACAGTGTGTCTGTCTGACACACACACACACACACTCACATTCCTGCGCTCTCTGACAGTCTATCTGTCTGACACACACACACACACACAGTCTCTCACACAGTCCACAAACGGTGACTTCTGTTTCTCTGAAACGGAATTCAATGGGGGATTAGGTAAACGGAGTGCTTCCATCCAGTAAGTGTGTGTGTGTGTGTGTGTGTGTGTGAGTGAGTGAGTGAGTGAGTGAGTGAGTGAGTGAGTGAGTGAGTGAGTGAGTGAGTGAGTGAGTGAGTGAGTGAGTGAGTGAGTGAGTGAGTGAGTGAGTGAGTGAGTGAGTGAGTGAGTGAGTGAGTGAGTGAGTGAGTGAGTGAGTGAGTGAGTGACAATTTCAGACAATGGACAATTTCAGACAATATTTTTAGATTTTCACAAATAAACGGTGTATTTCTCTCTCTCTCTCTCAGAAACAAACACAATGTCTCTGTTTCGTACACTGTTTCACACACACGCCTTCAGAGTCTGTCTCAAACAAACACATATCTATGCCTATCACACTCAGTGCATATCTCAGCCAACAAAAATACATCTAATGCTCTCATTCACAGGCACACGCACACTTTCTCTCTCCCAAACCAGCAGTGAATTCTTGAAAACTCAAAGCGCTTCACAGAATAAACTACAGAGTTAATTGACTGAATATTCCTGATGGAAAAGAGGCAGGTAATTGGGCACAGCAGTGTCCCACAAAGAGTCACTGTTTGAAGCAATCAATAGATATTGTGGGTTGATTATTACAGTGTGGAGTAAAGAAACCTGGCCAAGTTACGGCCTAAAATCTAACCCAATAATATTTCTTGCAAGGCGTGTGTGCTAATCACCGAGCTAGAGGAATTATGTGCAAAGTCTCACAAAAGCAAACAGTCTCACACAAAATGCTTTCCCTCTCACACACACGCAGTATCTCTCAAGTGTACAGTGCCTTCTCTCAAACACACATTGTCACACTGACAGTCTCTCTGTCACAGGCACAGTGGCCTCTCTTACACATACTCAGGATATCGAACTCAGACAGCGCTTCTTTCATACACACGATCTCTCACACACCCACAGTGCCTTCTCTCTCTCTCTTACATACAATTCTCTGTGGGGTTAAGTAAACGAGGTGTGTCTCACGGGGAAGCGAGAGAGTGAACACCTGCCATTTCCAGACAAAGGGAATTTGACACCGTTTCTCTAAACTGCTTTCTTGCCGTCTCTCTCACACATACAGCTTCAAGCCTTGTTATTCCCTGAAATACACTGTTTAGTTCTCCCCCTCACACCGTGTTTGTGAGACTGTTTGTATTCGTTCATACAAGCAGTCTGACACACACACACATAATCACTCTCACACACATACACAGTCTACCCCACACACAGTGTCTACCCCCAAATATAGTCTCTTATTCTGTAACACGCACAGCCTCTTTCCATGCCATACACACATATTGTCTGTGTCTCAAACAGTGTCAATTCTCTCACACACATGCCCACACACACACAGTGCCACCCTCTGTACAGACACAGAGAACACACAACAGTCTCCCTCACACCTGCTGACCGACTACTGATCTCTCCCACTGTGTCTCTCAAACAAGTGTTTCTCTCAGACACATGATCAGTGCTCACTCACACAAATACACTGCCCCCCCCCCCCTCTCTCTAGCTCTCTGTGTTACATACATTGTACTCCATTTATCACACAGACTCTCACATGGATACAGTGCCTTCTCTCTCTCTCTCTCTCTCTCACACACACAGACACACACATACTATGTACGATTAGGTAAACCTGCCTCTTCAAACCAACGATCGTGATAATGAGCACAGAATGTGGGCCACCGTTTAGTTTCCAATGTTTCTGGTCCACGTCTGACTAAAGGTTGTGGACACCAAAGGTCCACTGAGTTTCCTTTCTCCACAGATGCTGCCTGACCTGCCGAGTCCTCCCAGAGATTTCTGTTCAGCTTCAAATTGCCAACAGCTTCTGTTTCCTGCGCGTTTAAGAGAGTCAGCACATTCGTTTGCAGACAATCGTATTTTACACTGTTTCTCTGAGAAAAACTTAACTCGTTTCCTTCTTACATACACACAAACTATTTATCTCTTTGGTAGACACATAATTACACACATACACACCATCTGCCTCCAACGCAAGATAGATAGTCTGTGTCACACACATGTCTCTCTAACATACATTTATATATTTATCTTTCCTCCATAACACTCCTTATCCTGGGAAATGCACATATACAATCTCTCCCTGTCACACACAGTGATCCAGGCCACTCAAACATTTCAACTGTTCTCCCATAAACACACAGAGTTTCCCTCTCTACATATCTATTCATGACAATGTTGCTCTCTCTCTCTCGTCAAGTGTCCTTGTCACACACAGTGCTGAATTACAAACGCAGCCTCCTTTACACACAGACACAATGTCTATCTCCTATTAAAAACAGACGCCGTGTTTATCCCACACAGCTACACAGTCCCTGTCACACGTCCCTACATGGCCTTGACACTCACACACAAAACTCTGAACAAACAGATGCACATTTTGCCTCTCACTCACACAACAAAGTGTGTGTCACTACCATTCCCTTCATGTCTGATCCACTGTGTCCTCTCTTAAAGTAAATGATTGCTGTCCCCGACATTGTGTGTTGTTTATATCAACAGACACACACATACAGTGTCTGGCCTCCCTCACACACAATAAGCAATGGGTTCAGGTGAAGAGAGAGATACTGAGCTCATTACATTGCCAGACAAAGCCATTTTCACACCGTTTCTATGCAATGATGCCTTGCCCTGTCTCCCACACACACACCAAGGTTGTTTGTCTCTGTTCTACACACAGACGGACAAGTTGACATCCTTTGCACAGACACACAAACACAGACAGTCTGTGTCTCACGCCCGCAGCCAGTGCCACAAATATAGGCTGTAGTCACTGTCTCTGAGACACATTACCTCAGGCCTTGGCTCTCAGCCACCTGTGCCCGACACTCTGCGGTGTGGCGTCAATCCGGCGCCTCCCTCCGGTCAGTAGCTTCCATTCCCGGTAATCAAACCGTCTCTCAAACCGTGTGTGTGAGGGGGGGGAGACAGACTGTGGGGTTCAGAGAGAAGCAGAGCTGGAAGCTGCGTGTGAGAGAGAGAGAGAGAGAGAGAGACGGCAAGTAAAGCAGGTGAGAGAAACGGTGTCAAATTCCCTTGGTCTGGAAATGGCAGGTGTTCAGTCTCTCGGAGAGACACACCCCGTTCAATTAACCCCACAGAGTATTGTGTGTGTGTGTGTGTGTGAGAGAGAGATTGTGTGTGTGTGTGTGAGAGAGAGATTGTGTGTGTGTGTGTGAGAGATTGTGTTTATGTGTGTTTGTGAGAGAGATTGTGTGTGTGTGTTTGTGAGAGAGAGAGATTGTGTGTGTGTGTGAGATAGAGAGATTATGTGTGTGTGTGTGTGAGATAGATATTGTGTGTTTGTGAGAGAGAGAGAGATTGTGTGTGTGTGTGAGAGAGATTGTGTGAGTGTGTGACACACACACACTCACACACATGTGAGGGTGGTGTGAGTGTGTGACGGGTGTGATTTTTAAGTGGTGTCAGTGAGTGATGTGGTGTGTTTGTGAAGGGTTGTGAGTGTGAGGTGATGTGAGTGTGAGGAGATGTGAGTGTGAGTATGTGTGAGCAGGTGTGAGTGTGAGGGGGGGTGAGTGTGAGCAGGTGTGAGTGTGAGGTGATGTGAGTGTGAGTATGTGTGAGCAGGTGTGAGTGTGAGCAACTGTGAGTGTGAGCAGGTGTGAGTGTGAGCAGGTGTGAGTGTGAGTGTGAGGGGGGGGTTGATGGGGATGGACTGACTGATGGGTTACTGGCCGGGGAGGCTGGTTGGTTGGTGTGAGTTAATGAGGTGGCTGGTGATGGAGACTGACTGACTGACCCTCACGTTGCCCTCTGGTGTGGAGCCTGTAGCTCAGGGGTGACAGCCCTCGCCTGGCGAGCCGCAGACCCGGGTTCCATTCCCGGCCTCACCTCGAGCCGAGTCTCCTCCTCCACCCGCCTGACACACACAACAACAACAACAACAACAGCAATAATAAAATGGCCGCCCCCCCCCCCCCCCCCTCCCCGGCTGTTTGTGGGGTAGGCTGCCGGGCGCCATCGGCTGCCGCGCTTCACCCACTAAACACACAGTCACTACACTGTGACCCCCCTAAACACACAGTCACTACACTGTGACCCCCCTAAACACACAGTCACTACACTGTGACCCCCCTAAACACACAGTCACTACACTGTGACACCCCCTAAACACACAGTCACTACACTGTGACCCCCCCTAAACACACAGTCACTACACTGTGACCCCCCCTAAACACACAGTCACTACACTCTGACCCTCACACACAATCACTACACTGTGACCCCCCTAAACACACAGTCACTACACTGTGAAACCCCATGAACACACAGTCACTACACTTGACAGTGAACGAGCGTTTCCGGTGCGCGTCCCGTGACTGGTTTGAGACGCCAGCGTCACTAATATTATTATTGTTATATTATTATTCAATGTGAAGCCTCTTTTACCTCAGAGACTTTCGGCGGCGAAACTAAACAGCCGTTAGCTGCGCGCGCAGCTCCAACCGTCGCTTCCCCGCGCGCTGACAGTTTGGCGCTTTTCAAATTGAAGGAAAATGGGCGGAGCCGCGCGACGGGGCGGGGTCTGCGGGTCACGTGGAAGCGAGCGCTGGGCCTTGTGGGTCACGTGACGGGGGCGAGCCTTGTGTGTCACGTGGCAGGGGGCGGGCCTGGCTGGTCACATGGCGTACCTCACTCTGCCCCCCACCTACTCCCCCCTCCCCACACCCACCACCAACCATTGTGTATGTATATACACACACAGTATATACTCAGTGTACACTCACGGACAGGCAGACAGACAGTCTGAACTGGGTCTCTCTCACTTGTCTGCTCATGTGAAGATTTACTCTGATGATTTGCTCCACCAGTGGCCCAGTGATAGAGCGTGACGCACACACACAGATATACAGACACACACAGATATACAGACACACACACAGATATAGAGACGCACACACAGATATACAGACGCATACGCACAGATATACAGACACACACACAGATATACAGACAAACACACACAGATATAGAGACGCACACACAGATATACAGATGCACACACACAGGTATACAGACACACACACAGATATACAGACACACACACAGATATACAGACACACACACAGATATACAGACACATACACAGATATACAGTCACACACACAGATATACAGACACACACAGATATACGGACGCACACACAGATATACAGACACACACACAGATATACAGACACACACACAGATATACAGACACACACACAGATATACAGACACACACACAGGTATAAAAACACACAGTCACCTGTGTAAACCGTCGGAGCCTCGAGGGGGCTTCGGGGGCAGCCCCCAAGCCCCCGGCCATTGTGGGTCCCATCACTAGCCATCCCCCCCCCCCCCCCCCCCCCCCCCATTATCAACCCTGTGTACTGGCCTGTTAATGTGGCAGAGAGCGCGCGGCCACGACTACCTCGACTCATGTCCGGCGCGGCACGTGGCTCGGCCAAATCACCACCTGATCGTTTGGTCGACGCGCGCCCGTGTACTAGTATAATGTGTGTGTGTGTGCGCGTGTACGTATACATGTACTAGTATAATGTGTGTGTGCGTGTACGTATACAATGTACTAGTATAATGTGTGTGTGCGTGTACGTATACATGTACTAGTATAATGTGTGTGTGCGTGTACCTATACATGTACTAGTATAATGTGTGTATGCGTGTACCTATACATGTACTAGTATGTGTGCGCACGTGCGTACGTACTACTTGCAAAACTATGTGGAGGGAGAGGTGGAGAATGAAGTTCCTCTGCCGTGGCCTCATGACTCGAGAACAGCGCTGGAGAGCGACTCTCCACATACTTTTGGGAAGAGTTATAACGGCTTTCAGTGTTTTTCTGCGGCATCTGCCAGTCATAAAACACACAGAGACAGAAAGAAAAAATAAACAATGAAAACCCAAAGAGAATCATTTCACGGCCAAACTAATGTTAAAGGGCAAAATCAATTTGGGGGAAGAAATGTTTTTCTCGGACATACCAAATTGTGTCAGGCCAGATTCCTCGAATTTGGCCATTGTTTTCCGGCCAAATGGCAAACCCCGAGTGTAACTGTGATCGGAAAATAGTGGGAATCGGCCGTTTCCTCCAGTGTAAGTCGATCAAAGTATAAATCTTAATAAAACATTAATGTTCCGGTGGCAATTATAATAACATTAATAAAACTAACTGAACTTAGTTCACTGAACGTTCACTGAACGTCCAGCCGTTGCTGTTTCATTGGTCCCCGAAAATATGGAAAATATGAAGAAAAAATACAAAATGACCTCGACATCCTAACATTGAAGTTGTAATTCGATGTGATTGCAAACACACACACACACACACAAATCAGGACTATTTAACAATAAACATGAGGCACAACGTTCAGACAACGTTCAGGCAACGTATTAACAAAAACTAAATCAAATTCTAAAAACTGCCCATCGGTCAACAGTGACACATCAGGCTTAAGTAAAAACAATAGACAATCAATAAAAATTGAAAGCAGATGCAATTTACGTTTCGCTGGTAAAAGTTGTTCTCTGAACGTTCAGTGAACGTTTAGTGAACATTCGAATGCTAGCTGGGGAGAGACTGAGAGTGAGAGAGAGACAGAGAGAAACAGAGAGACAGACACAGAGAGAGAGAGACTGAGAGTGTGAGAGAGAGAGAGAGAGACAACAACCGAAACAGAGAGACAGAGAGAAACAGAGACGGACGGAGAGAGAGAGAGAGACTCAGAGAGAGACAGCGAGAGTGAATGAGATTGAGAGAGAGTGAATGAGATTGAGAGAGAGATTGCGAGAGAGAGAGCGAATGAGAGAGGGGGAGTGAGAGAGGGAGAGACTGAGAGAGAGAGGGACTGAGAGAGAGAGAGAGAGACAGAGAGAGAGAGACAGACTGAGAGTGAGAGAGAGACTGACAGAGAGACAGAGAGACAGACAGAGAGAGATAGACTGAGAGAGTGAGATGCAAAGAGAGAGAGACTGAGAGAGATAGAGAGAGACACACACAGAGAGAGACAGAGAGAGAGAGAGAGACACACAGAGAGAGAGAGAGAGACGTGGGGGGGGGGGGGGGGGGATGAGAGAGAGACTGAAAGAGATATAGAGATACAGACAGGGAGAGTGACAGAGAGACTGAGAGAGAGAGAGAGACTGAGAGAGAGAGAGACTGAGAGAGAGAGAGATTGAGAGAGACTGAGAGTGAGAGAGAGAGAGAAACAGAGACGGACGGGGAGAGAGAGAGAGAGAGAGACTCAGAGAGAGAGTGAGACACGATGGAGAGAGAGAGAGACTGAGAGAGAGAGAGAGATGCAACAGAGAGAGAGAAAGACTGAGAGAGAGAGACTGAGAGAGAGAGACTGAGAGAGAGAGAGAGAGAGAGAACAACTGAGACAGAGAGACGGACAGAGAGAGAGACTGAGAGAGAGGGAGTGAGAGAGAGACTGAGGGAGACAGAGACTGAGGGAGACAGAGACTGAGAAACAGAGAGACGGACAGAGAGAGAGAGACTGAGAGTGAGAGAGAGAGAGAGAACAACTGAGATAGAGAGAGCGACAGAGAGAAACAGAGAGATGGACAGAGAGATGGAAACAGAGAGAGAAACTCAGAGAGTGACAGAGAGAGAGAGAGAGAGAGAGAGAGACTGAGATTGAGAGAGAGAATGAGAGAGAGACAGAGATTGAGAGAGAGAGAGAGAGAGAGAGAGAGAGAACAACTGAGACAGAGAGAGAGACAGAGAAACAGAGAGACGGACAGAGAGAGAGAGAGACTGAGAGAGAGAGAGAGAGAGAGAGGGAATGAGAGACAGAGACTGAGAGATAGAGAACGACTGAGACACAGAGAGAGACAGACAGACAGACAGACAGACAGACAGACAGACAGACAGACAGACAGACAGATAGACAGATAGACAGAGAGAGAGGAAGAGAGGGAGACTGAGATAGAGAGGGGGGGTGAGAAACTGAGAGAGAGAGAACGACGGAGACAGAGAGAGACAGAGAGGGAGGGAGAGCGAGAGAGAGACTGAGAGAGAGAGAGAGAGAATGGGACAGACAGAGAGAGAGAGAGACAGAGAGAGAATGAGAGAGAGACAGAGAGAGAGAGACTGAGACAGAGAGACTGAGAGAGAGAGACGCGACGGAGAGAGAGAGACAGATTGAGAGAGAGAGAAAGAATGAGAGAGAGCGAATGAGAGAGGGGGAGTGAGAGAGAGAGAGAGACTGAGAGAGAGAGAACAACTGAGACAGGGAGAGAGACAGAGGGAAACAGAGAGACTGAGAGAGAGAGAGAGACTGAGAGAGAGACTGAGAGAGAGAGAGAGGCTGAGTGTGAGAGAGAGAGACACAACGGGGAGAGAGAGAGAGACTGAGATTGAGAGAGAGACTGAGAGAGAGGGAGTGAGAGAGAGACTGAGAGAGAGAGACTGAGAGAGAGAGATGGAAAGATAGAGAGATGGAAAGAGAGAGAGAGAAACTCAGAGAAAGACTGAGAGAGATAGAGAGAGACTGAGAGAGACAGAGAGACTGAGAGAGACAGAGAGAGAGTGAGAGAGAGAGAGACTGAGACAGAGAGACTGAGACAGAGAGACTGAGAGAGAGAGAGAGAGACATGCGATGGAGAGAGACTGAAAGAGACTGAGAGAGAGAGACTGAGAGATTGAAAGAGAGAGAGAGAGAGAGAGAGAGACTGAGACAGAGAGACTAGAGAGAGAGAGAGACGCGACGGAGAGAGAGACTGAGATTGAGAGAGAGAATGAGAGAAGGGGAGTGAGAGAGAGAGAGAGAGAGAGAGAACAACTGAGACAGGGAGAGAGACAGAGAGGAACAGAGAGACGGACAGAGAGAGAGAGAGAGAGAGACTGCGAGAGAAAGAGAGACTGAGAGAGAGACTGAGACAGAGACTGAGAGAGAGAGTGACTGAGAGAGAGAGAGAGAGAGAGGCTGAGTGAGAGAGAGAGATGCAACAGAGACAGAGAGAGACTGAGATTGAGAGAGAGACTGAGAGAGAGGGAGTGAGAGAGAGCGAGAGAGAGAACAGATCGTGGTCACAGATTTAAAATAGTTTCAAGGCGAAGTAGAGGGGAGCTGAGGAGAATTGTTTTCACTCAGCAGGTTGTTCGAATCTGGAATGCATTGCCTGAAAAGGTGGTGGAGGCTGATTCGATAACAACTTTTAAAAGGGAATTAGATCTTTATTTAGGGGGAACAGGTCTATTAGGCCATGGGGAGAGAGCAGGCAGGGCAGTGGGATTGAATTGCTCTTTTCAAAGAGCCGGCACAGACTAGATGGGCCAAATGTCTTCCTTCTGTGCCGTAAAATTCTATGAATCTATGAATCTGTGTGTGTGCGTCTGTATATCTGTGTGTGTGCATCTGTATATCTGTGTGTGTGCGTCTGTATATCTGTGTGTGTGCGTCTGTATATCTGTGTGTGCATCTGTATATCTGTGTGCGTACGACTGTATATCTGTGTGTATGCGTCTGTATATCTGTGTGTGTGTCCGTATATCTGTGTGTGTCTGTATATCTATGTGTGTGTGCGTCTGTATATCTGTGTTTGTGTCTGCATATCTGTGTGTATGTCTGTATATCTGTGTGTGTGTCTGTATATCTGTGTGTATGCGTCTGTATATCTGTGTGTGTGTCTGTATATCTGTGTGTGCGTCTGTATATCTGTGTGTGTGTCTGTATATCTGTGTGTGTGCGTCTGTATATCTGTGTGTGTCTGTATATCTGTGTCTGTATATCTGTGTGTGTCTGTATATCTGTGTGTGTGTCTGTATATCTGTGTGTGTGTCTGTATATCTGTGTGTGTGTCTGTGTACCTGTGTGTGTGTCTGTATATCTGTGTGTGTGTCTGTATATCTGTGTGTGTGTCTGTGTACCTGTGTGTGTCTGTATACCTGTGTGTGTGTCTGTATACCTGTGTGTGTGTCTGTGTACCTGTGTGTGTGTCTGTATACCTGTGTGTGTGTCTGTATACCTGTGTGTCTGTGTACCTGTGTGTGTGTCTGTATACCTGTGTGTGTGTCTGTATACCTGTGTGTGTGTCTGTATATCTGTGTGTGTGTCTGTATATCTGTGTGTGTGTCTGTATATCTGTGTGTGTGTGTCTGTATATCTGTGTGTATGTGTCCGTATATCTGTGTGTGTGTCTGTATATCTGTGTGTGTGCGTCACGCTCTATCACTGGGCTACTGGTGGAGCAAATCATCAGAGAAAATCTTCACATGAGCAGACAAGTGAGAGAGACCCAGTTCAGACTGTCTGTCTGCCTGTCCGTGAGTGTACACTGAGTATATACTGTGTGTGTATATACATACACAATGGTTGGTGGTGGGGGTGGGGGGGGGGGGAGTAGGTGGGGGGGCAGAGTGAGGTGCGCCATGTGACCAGCCAGGCCCGCCCCCTGCCACGTGACCCACCAGGCCCGCCCGCGTCACGTGACCCTCAAGGCCCAGCGCTCGCTTCCACGTGACCCGCAGACCCCGCCCCGCGGCTCCGCCCATTTTAGCCCAATTTGAAAAGCGCCAAACTGCCAGCGCTCGGGGGAGGCGACGGTTGGAGCTGCGCACGCAGCCAACGGCTGTTTTGTTTCGCCGCCGAAAGTCTCTGAGGTAAAAGAGGCTTCACATTTAATAATAATATAACAATAATAATATTAGTAACGCTGGCGTCTGGCGCCTCAAAGCAGTCACAGGACGCGCACCGGAAACGCTCGTTCACTGTCAAGTGTAGTGACTGTGTGTTTAGGGGGGTCACAGTGTAGTGACTGTGTGTTTAGGAGAGTTACGGTTTAGTGACTGTGTTGGAGGGTCACAGTGTAGTGACTATGTTTGAGGGTCACAGTGTAGTGACTGTGTGTTTAGGGGGGTCACAGTGTAGTGACTGTGTGTTTAGGGGGGGTCACGGGTTAGTGACTGTGTTTGAGGGTCACAGTGTAGTGACTGTGTTTAGGTGGGTCACAGTGTAGTGACTGTGTTGGAGGGTCACAGTATAGTGACTGTGTGTTTTGTGGGAGAGCGACTGAGAGAAACACAGAGAGAGAGAGAGAGAGAGACGCAGTGAGAGCCACAATAACAGGGATAATAATCCGCCATTTTCCGGGCGTTTTGTCCCGTCCTCTCCTCACCTGGAATCTCCTCACGGGACTCAATGTCCGGTGAAGTGACTGTGTGTTTTGTGGGTGAAACGCGGCAGCCGATGGCGCCCGGCAGCCTCCCCCACAAACAGCCGGGGGGGGGGGGGGGGCGGCCATTTTATTATTGCTGTTGTTGTTGTTGTTGTTGTGTGTGTCAGGCGGGTGGAGGAGGAGACTAGGCTCGAGGTGAGGCCGGGAATGGAACCCGGGTCTGCGGCTCGCCAGGCGAGGGCTGTCACCCCTGAGCTACAGGCTCCACACCAGAGGGCAACGTGAGGGTCAGTCAGTCAGTCTCCATCACCAGCCACCTCATTAACTCACACCAACCAACCAGCCTCCCCGGCCAGTAACCCATCAGTCAGTCCATCCCCATCAACCCTCCCCTCACACTCACACCTGCTCACAATCACACCCACCTCACACTCACACCTGCTCACACTCACACCCCCCTCACACTCACACCTGCTCACACACACTCACACACGCCTCACACTCACACCTGCTCACACATACTCACACTCACATCTACTCACACTCACATCGCCTCACACTCACAACCCTTTACAAACACACCACATCACTCACTGACACCACTTAAAAATCATACCCGTCACATACTCACACCACCCTCACATGTGTGTGAGTGTGTCACACACACACAATCTCTCTCTCTCACACACACACACAATCTCTCTCTCACACACACACACAATCTCTCTCTCACACACACACAATCTCTCTCTCACACACACACAATCTCTCTCTCACACATACACACAATCTCTCAGTGCCTTCTCTCTCACACACACACACAATCTCTCTCTCACACACACAATCTCTGTCTCACACACACACAATCTCTCACACACACAATCTCTCTCTCACACACACACACAATCTCTCTCTCTCACACACACACACAGTGCCTTCTCTCTCTCTCACACACACACACACAATCTCTCTCTCTCACACACACACAATCTCTCTCACACACACACACAATCTCTCTCTGACACACACACACAGTGCCTTCTCTCTCACTCACACACACACACACAATCTCTCTCTCACACACACACAATCTCTCTCTCACACACACACAATCTCTCTCTCTCACACACACACAATCTCTGTCTCACACACACACAATCTCTCTCTCTCTCACACACACACACACACACAATACTCTGTGGGGTTAATTGAACGGGGTGTGTCTCTCCGAGAGACTGAACACCTGCCATTTCCAGACCAAGGGAATTTGACACCGTTTCTCTCACCTGCTTTACTTGCCGTCTCTCTCTCTCTCTCTCTCACACACACGCAGCTTCCAGCTCTGCTTCTCTCTGAACCCCACAGTCTGGCTCCCCCCCCCCCTCACACACACGGTTTGAGAGACGGTTTGATTACCGGGAATGGAAGCTACTGACCGGAGGGAGGCGCCGGATTGACGCCACACCGCAGAGTGTCGGGCACAGGTGGCTGAGAGCCAAGGCCTGAGGTAATGTGTCTCAGAGACAGTCACTACAGCCTATATTTGTGGCACTGGCTGCGGGCGTGAGGCACAGACTGTCTGTGTTTGTGTGTCTGTGCAAAGGATGTCAACTTGTCCGTCTGTGTGTAGAACAGAGACAAACAACCTTGGTGTGTGTGTGGGAGACAGGGCAAGGCATCATTGCATAGAAACGGTGTGAGAATGGCTTTGTCTGGAAATGTAATGAGCTCAGTATCTCTCTCTTCACCTGAACCCATTGCTTATTGTGTGTGAGGGAGGCCAGACACTGTATGTGTGTGTCTATTGATATAAACAACACACAATGTCGGGGACAGCAATCATTTACTTTAAGAGAGGACACAGTGGATCAGACATGAAGGGAATGGTAGTGACACACACTTTGTTCTGTGAGTGAGAGGCAAAATGTGCATCTGTTTGTTCAGAGTTTTGTGTGTGAGGGTCAAGGCCATGTAGGGACGTGTGAAAGGGACTGTGTAGGTGTGTGGGATAAACACGGCGTCTGTTTTTAATAGGAGATAGACATTGTGTCTGTGTGTAAAGGAGGCTGCGTTTGTAATTCAGCACTGTGTGTGACAAGGACACTTGACGAGAGAGAGAGAGAGAGAGAGAGCAATATTGTCATGAATAGATATGTAGAGAGGGAAACTCTGTGTGTTTATGGGAGAACAGTTGAAATGTTTGAGTGGCCTGGATCACTGTGTGTGACAGGGAGAGATTGTATATGTGCATTTCCCAGGATAAGGAGTGTTATGGAGGAAAGATAAATATATAAATGTATGTTAGAGAGACATGTGTGTGACACAGACTATCTATCTTGCGTTGGAGGCAGATGGTGTGTATGTGTGTAATTATGTGTCTACCAAAGAGATAAATAGTTTGTGTGTATGTAAGAAGGAAACGAGTTAAGTTTTTCTCAGAGAAACAGTGTAAAATACGATTGTCTGCAAACGAATGTGCTGACTCTCTTAAACGCGCAGGAAACAGAAGCTGTTGGCAATTTGAAGCTGAACAGAAATCTCTGGGAGGACTCGGCAGGTCAGGCAGCATCTGTGGAGAAAGGAAACTCAGTGGACCTTTGGTGTCCACAACCTTTAGTCAGACGTGGACCAGAAACATTGGAAACTAAAGGGTGGCCCACATTCTGTGCGCATTATCACGATCGTTGGTTTGAAGAGGCAGGTTTACCTAATCGTACATAGTATTTGTGTGTCTGTGTGTGTGAGAGAGAGAGAAGGCACTGTATCCGTGTGAGAGTCTGTGTGATAAATCGAGTACAATGTATGTAACAGAGAGAGCTAGAGAGAGGGGGGGCAGTGTATTTGTGTGAGTGAGCACTGATCATGTGTCTGAGAGAAACACTATTTGAGAGCCACAGTGGGAGAGATCAGTAGTCGGTAAGCAGGTGTGAGGGAGACTGTTGTGTGTTCTCTGTGTCTGTACAGAGGGTAGCACTGTGTGTGTGTGGGCATGTGTGTGAGAGAATTGACACTGTTTGAGACACAGACAATATGTGTGTATGGCATGGAAAGAGGCTGTGCGTGTTGCAGAATAAGAGACTATATTTGGGGGTAGACACTGTGTGTGGGGTAGACTGTATTTGTGTGAGAGTGACTATGTGTGTGTGTGTCAGACTGCTTGTATGAACGAATACAAACAGTCTCACAAACACGGTGTGAGGGGGAGAACGAAACAGTGTATTTCAGAGAATAACAAGGCTTGAAGCTGTATGTGTGAGAGAGACGGCAAGAAAGCAGTTTAGAGAAACGGTGTCAAATTCCCTTTGTCTGGAAATGGCAGGTGTTCACTCTCTGGCTTCCCCGTGAGACACACCCCGTTTACTTAACCCCACAGAGAATTGTATGTAAGAGAGAGAGAGAAGGCACTGTGGGTGTGTGAGAGATCGTGTGTATGAAAGAAGCGCTGTCTGAGTTTGATACCCTGAGTATGTGTAAGAGAGGCCACTGTGCCTGTGACAGAGAGACTGTTAGTGTGACAATATGTGTGTTTGAGAGAAGGCACTGTACACTTGAGAGATACTGCGTGTGTGTGAGAGGGAAAGCATTGTGTGTGAGAGTGTGTTTGCTTGTGTGAGACTTTGCACATAATTCCTCTAGCTCAGTGTTTAGCACAAGCACCTTGCAAGAAAGATTATTGGGTTTACCTTTGGGCCGAAACTTGTCTTTACTCCACACTGTAATAATCAACCCAAAATATCTATTGATTGCTTCAAACCGTGACTCTTTGTGGGACACTGCTGTGCACAATTACCTGCCTCTTTTCCATCAGGAATATTCAGTCAATTAACTCTAGTTTATTCTGTGAAGCGCTTTGAGTTTTCAAGAATTCACTGCTGGTTTGGGAGAGAGAAAGTGTGCGTGTGCCTGTGAATGAGAGCATTAGAGGTATTTGTTTTGCTGCGATATGCACTGAGAGTGATAGACTTAGATATGTGTTTGTTTGAGACAGACTCTGAAGGCGTGTGTGTGAAACATTGTACGAAACAGACATTTTGTTTGTTTCTGAGAGAGAGATAAATAAACCATTTATTTGTGAAAATCTAAAAATATTTATTCCATTGTCTGAAATTGTCACTCACTCACCCACCCACTCACCCACTCACCCACTCACTCACTCACTCACTCACTCACTCACTCACTCACTCACTCACTCACTCACTCACTCACTCACTCACTCACTCACACAGACACACATACAGACACACACACAGACACACACACACACATCACAGACACACACACAAACACCACACAGACACACACACACACTTACTGGATGGAAGCACTCCGTTTACCTAATCCCCCATTGAATTCAGTTTCAGAGAAACAGTCATTATAGTCTCCGTATGTGTCTATGATAGACTGTGTGTATGTGTTTGTGTGTGTGTGTCGGACAGATAGACTGTCTGAGAGAGCAGGAATGTGAGTGTGTGTGTGTCAGACAGACACACTGTCAGAGGGAGCTAGACTGTCTGTGTGTGAGTGTGAATGTGTGTGTGTGGAAGAGAAGGCTCTGTTTGCGTGTCAGAAAGACTGTTCAAGATATTAGGTGCATTAAAGTGAAAATGCGCATGTGTGAGAAGCTCTGTGTGTTCAGAGAGTCAGTGTGGTTTCACAGAGCGAGAAGGCACTGACAGGAACATAAACAGAATTCGCTGGGAAAACTCAGCAGGTCAGGCAGCATTGATGGAGAAAGTCAAGTGAGTCAATGTTGCGAGACCACGGCCCTTCATCAGAACACTTGATATTTGTGTGTGTGCGAGAGAGAGAGAAAGAGAGTAAATGAGAGATTATATGTGTGACATAGAGACATTATCTCTCTGTCCCCACACAGGTAATGTCGATGTGTGAGAAACTTATTATATGATCCATGTGCTTATGAGAGAGAAGGCGTTGTATCGGTGAGACACTGAGTGTGTGTAAGACAAAAATCAGTGAATGTTTGTGAGACTTGTGTACGAAAGACAGAACCTCTGTGTGGGCGTGTATGTGAGAAACTAAATACGGGATTTAGAGCAAATGTCAAACTCCTTTTGTCTGGAGGAACCAGTTAATCTGGTTTACATACTCTCACCAGGTTTTCCTGCCCCCACACTGTATTAGGTATATATTTATGTGAGACAAAGCATTAGGTACTACGTTACCCAGGAAAAAAACAGACATTGCCATGCAGTGTGTGTTTGTGTGCTACTGTATGTGAGAATGACACTGAGTGTGTTACAAGTGAACACAGTGTTTGCGATTGTGAGAGAAAGGCACATCAGCCTGTGAGTGTATGTGTGTGAATATGTGGTGGGATCTGCGAGACAGGCAGGGCACCGTGAGTATGTGTGTGTATGGGAGGGGTGTGTGTGGGGTGGGAGGGGTTGATATGGGTGTGTGAGAGATACACACAAAGGCAAAGACACACAGAGGCAAACAGGGCAGGATGTGTGTGTGGGGGGTGGTGGGGTAAATAATTTTCAGGGGATCACTTGTGTCAGTGCGAGTGAGAAACAGAGCATCGTGCACGGGTGTGTGTGTGTGTGCGACGTGTAAATTTATGGATGTGTGTTGGTGGGTGGAGGGGGGGTGAGCAAGAGGAGAGCAAAATTACATGTGAGTTTGTGCGAATTCAAGGAATAAACCGTTTACATGTAGACAAGCTAAATGTATGTTTAGAGACATTCTGTTTACGTGAACGAGAGACGAGCTTTATGTGTGATAGAGGGAGCGATATATTGTGATAATAACAGTATGCAGGTGCAAATCTATGTGTGTGTCATATATACTCTAGGATGTGTTTGAGAGAGACCCTATTGATCAGAGTCTATGTGAAGGTGGATGTGACTGAGGTATGAACGAGATAGAAAGAAAGGGAAGGGTTAACATATGTATTTGCAAATACAAGAGAAAATTAGAATTAGATTACGCAATCTCACAGAGTATGAAGCTCAGGTTTACCAGAAACAAGGCCTGAGGTACTGCAACCCGAAGAGACAAACAGGGCATCAAATGAACGAAAGAGACGCTACCATGGTTCATGTTTGCAGATGACACAAAGTTAATAAAGATAGTAAATAGCGAGGAGGATAGTAGTCATCTGCAACAAGATATAGATCAAATGGTAAAAAGGGCAGACACGTGGCAGATGGAGTTTAATGTAGAGAAATGTGAGATGGTGCATTTGTGAAGGAGAAATGAGGGGAGGCAACATAGGCGAGGTAGTGAAATTTATGGGCTGTGAAGCAACATAGAGACCTGGTGGTTTGTGCGTATTATACGGCAAGGCTGTCAAAAAAGCAAACGGGATACAAGACTTTATAAATATGGTCTTAGAGTACAAAGTTGGGAAGTTCTCAGTAAAATATAAAACTTTGGATAGCGCTCAGCTGGATTACTGTGTACAATTCTGGTCACCACACATTAGGAAGGCTGTTAATTGTAAAGGGAAAGTGAGGAGATGTACTGGGATGGTACCAGGAATTAAGATACGAGGCAAGGCTAGAGAGGCTAGGTTTATTCACATTGGAACAGAGAAGCTTGAGAGTAAACATAACAGAGGTTGTAAAGTTCATGAGGGGATTCGACAGAATAGGTAGGGATAAACTGTTTCCACTGGTCACCATATCAGTGCCTCATGGTCATAGATTTAATATAGTTTCGAAAATAATCTGAGTGGAGGTGAGGAGAAATGTTTTCACCCAGCGAGTTGTTCGAATCTGAAACGCGTTGCCTGAAAACGTGGTGTAGGCCGATTTGAACATCAATTTTAAAAGAGAATTGGAAATTTATTCAGGGAGGGCGGGTTTGCGAGTTTATGGGGAGAGAGCTGGGGATTGGGGTTAAATTGCGCTGGCTATAAAGCGGGATCTGTCTCGATGGGCCGAATGGCCTCCATATTTTGTGCCGTAAGATTCTATTTGAGGCACTGTATCTTGAGAGTGAGATTTTGTTTGTGTGTTAAAGTGAAAGAGAACTTTGTTTCAAATCCCGGCAGATCAGGGCTAAACATTGGACAAGTTTCCTCCACTCTCCACATGGCTAATAATAATCCTTCCCCCCAAAAAACTACAACAAATTGTTCACGTCAATCTACGACTGTTTGTGGGGATACCTTTGTGATCAAACTGTTGCCCGGGGAGAAGGGGCTGAACAGGAAGGAGCCGGGAGGATCAGAGAGCATCTGCATTTCTCTGCTGTGGGTGAGAGGTTGGCATGCGGTGGGCAGCGCTGCACAGCTGAACTACAGGTACTTGTTGATGTGCTGGGCAGAATAAGATGGAGCTCAGGTCTCCTCCCTTCCACGTGTATCGCACATTCTCTGGGCTGGAGCACTGGTCTGGGGGATCAGTGCGATCAAGGCAGTTATCTGCAATTGAACTCCCCGATGGAAGTTTGGATGAGGCTATTGAGAGGTGGTGGGGCTGGGCGGGGAGGGGGGAGAGGGTGCATGGTGGAGTTGAGGGTTGGGGGACCGAGAGAAAGAAAAAAGTAGGTCAATGCAGGGGTGGGGGGGGGGGGGGGGGTGAGGCAGCCAGAAACTAACGTGAATCAGAGGGACGTAATACTAAAGGAAATCCAGAGAGAGAGAGAGAGAATGAGAGAGAGAGAGAAAGAAAGACAACGAAAGCGAGAGAGAGGGATAGAAAGGGAGAGAGAGTGATAGATAGAGAGGGAGAGAGAGAGAGAGAGAAAGTACAACAATTAAAGGGGAGAAAGGTAAATAGCTGGACCATGGCTGAGAGACAGATTAAGAGGCTTTGTTGTCAGCTGGCTGTATGATATGCATGAGAACACGACACCAAGTTTCACAATCTCCATGTGGATGAAAATTCCTGAGCAAGAGTTAAAAGCGCAGAGAGAAACAGAGGGGCAGGTTGAGAATGACAGAAAAAAGTGATTATCAATTAAAGATTCGGACACATAATGAGAATCACCGAGAGAAATACACTCAGAGAAAGAGGCGTAGTTGTTTACAGTAACCTCGAGATAACTGGACCTGAACTAACCAGTCACTTCTAGGGGGATGAGCTATGAGGATAGGTTGAGCAACCTAGGCCTATATTCGCGAGAATCAGAGGTGATTTTATTTTAAAAAAACCTATTCAGGGGTCACGACAGAAGAGACAGTGGGAGATTTTCTCTGCCGATTGGAGTAACAATAACCAGGGGGTCACGGTCTTAAAATTAGGCTTCAGACCTTTCGCACTGAGCTGAGAAAAAAACTTCTTCACTCAGAGTTCAGTGAATTTATGGAATTCTCTTCCCCAAAGTGCTGTAGATGTTCAGTCCTTGAACTTATTCAAGACTGAGATTGATAGATTTCTTGTGGATAAAGGGATTAAGGGTCATGGGGTAAGGCGGGTAGGTGGAGTTAAAATAGATCAGCCATGATTTTATTGAATTGCGGGGGGAGGCTCGAGGGACTGAATGGCCTACTCCTGCTCCTAACTATTAATTTCTTATGTTCCTAATTTAGGGATGTAAACCCTTGAACCAAAACACTGATAGTGGACTTCGATTTTCTCGATTTTTTTGGTTAATTCAGTTACAGACCAAGTGAGAGTTCGGGTGATACACAGCAGAGAGCAATACGGAAATAAATGAAAGGCAACAGGTAAATAAGTGAGTTGCTGACTTCATATATTTAGATTTTACTGAATTTAAACTTTCTAAAACAAATATAATGAGTGGCCTTGACAGCTGCTGGCTCTGCCTATGTGTGTGTGTGTGTACATAGTTGTGTGTTTGTGTATGTGTTTTATGTGTTTATGTGTATATATGTGTGTATGTGTGTTAGTGTGTGTGCGTTTGTGTGTTTGTGCTGGTGTGTGTGTGTGTGTGTTGTTGGTGTTCACCAGTGCAGTACAGCTGACGGCCCACAGCCACATGCATCTCCTGAATCGATTTCTATCTTCACTGTTTTAGCTACTGGCTGCATCTCTCGTCCTGTCGCTCTCTGCGTGGCTGATGTGCTACTTCGTGAATGGAAGTATGCGATATTGCAGAAGGCACGTGACACCAGAGTCATTTAAACAGGTAATGTACATAGTTAGCATTTCTAAAACTAAACATCAAAGCATTATCAGGAAAAAACTCAAAGTGAATGTGTACATTGCAGGATCCTGGAGCTCTGGTTCACAGGAAACTTATTTCACAGTGTTATTATGACAGTATTTATTCTCTGGATTTAATGACTGCTCTTGCAAAATATACACACACATATATATGAATAGATCTACAGTATATATATGCATTGTGTATGTATATATATATACATATAAGAATTAGGAGCAGGAGTAGGTCATTCTGGCCCTGAAGCCTGCACCACCATTCAATAAGATCATGGGTGATCTATTCTAACCCCACCTACCCACCTTATCACCTTATTCCTCAATCGCTTCCTCCATAAGAAATCTATCAAGCACAGTTTTGAATATTTGCAAGGACTGACCATCTACAACCCTTTGGGGATAGAGAATTCCATAAATTCCCTACCCTCTGAGTGAAGATGGTGATTGTATAATGTGGATAATCGTTCTACAACTTGTATGATTATTTCTTATTGCAGAGGAAATATTTAATAGAGTTACAACAATTTTAAACCTATAAACTAGGTTTCTTTCTGTTGTTCGATGCTTTTATTGGTGAACAGCAAAACATGGCTTGACATAGAGACAGTCCGAGGAAGACAGAGGGACAGTCAGAGGGAGAATAAAGGACACATAGAATGTTTAGAGAGAGAGAGAGAGAATGGGAACCTTATCTTGAGAGAGAGAGAGGCGTTTGGCTTGTAGTCCTATAGATGTATGTGATGAGAGGAACCGAACGATTGAAAGACAGAGAGTATGGAGACTGACGCAGTGAGATATTTAGTAAGACAGAGAAACAGAGCGAGAGGGAGAGAGAAGCCTGGGAATGGGCGCAAGTGAAAGTAAAGTAGATGGAAAGTGAGGGGAATCTAAAGTGATAACAATACTGAGAGACCTAGAATGAGGGAGAACGAGTAAAAGTTATACATTGAATATATAGACAGAGATACTGATAATACAAACAATCTTTGCATTAGATGTAGCCCTTTATCATTGTTGATTTCCGCGGTGTCTGAGGTGATAACAAGAAGCAAAGTAATCAGGAGACAGGATACAGCCTCCATCGAGTCTTCCTTTATGTGTGAGAGATACAGACACGGTAAGAATGGGTGTAAAATCACGTGTGTAACTCAGTCCTTGAACATCATGTCTTAGCCACACAAATAGTTACTCCCCAGCACACAACCCTATAACTCCTTAGAAAAAAAATTGTACACAGACCTCTACCTGAGGCCTCATCAAACTTTTGTAGTGTTTAATCAGGGGAAATTGGGAAGAATTCTGTGCACAGGAAAATCTTATTTCAAATAATCCATACAAGAATACGTATGTTCGAGTATTCTTAATACTAACATTATGCTAAAGGCATGTTGGCGTTCATTACTAAGCGTTAGAATATAATATAGCAGAGAAGTCTTGCTGGAACTCTATAGGGCTTTCTTGAGACCCCACTTTGATTATTGTCTGCCGTTGTGGTCTCTGTATGTAAGAAAGGAAATACTCAGCTCAGTGCACAGCAGATTCACAAGGTTGCTTCCTGGGATGAGCTATGAAGATAGATCCCAATCCCACCATAAACACAAACAAACCTACAGCCCTACACACAAAACACACACACCTTCACATGCACAAACCTAACCCCACAAAAAACAAACCTAGCACCTCCCCCACATACAGAATCATAGAAACTTACAGCACAAAAGGAGGCCATTCGGCCCATCGTCTCAGTAATGTCTCTTTAAAAAGAGCAACTCAATCCCATTCCCCAGTTCTCTCCCCAATAGCCTCGCAAAACAGTCCTCCCAAAAAATGTCTAACTCTCTTTTCAAGTTGTTATCGTTTCAGCCTCCATCATCTTTTCAGGCTACACATTCCAGATTCGAACAAATCGCTGAGTGAAAAAAATCCTCCTCACCTCCAATCTGATTCTTTTTTAAAAACTATTTAAATCTGTGACCACGAGTTACTGATACACCCACCGGTGGAAACAAGTTTTCCTTATTCACGCTGTCGAATCTTCTCCTGATCTTAAACAGCTCTATTATGGCTCTCGCAACCTTCCCTGTTCCAATGAGAATAAACCTAGTTTCTCTAGCCTTTCCTCATAGCCTTTCCTGAAATACCTCGTTCCTGGTACCATCCTATTAAATCCCCTCTGCAGCCTTTCCAATGCCTAAACATCCTTCCTAAATTGGGGTGACCAGAATTGTACAATGAATTCTAGCTGAGGCCTAACGAAACTTTTGTAGAGTTTAGTCAGAAATTCTAACCTATCACACTCTCAGACAAACCTAACCGCACACACCAACAAAACTACTCCCCCCAGTACACTCAGGCAAATCTGCACCATCCACACACAGATACAAAACTACCCCAGCACTCACATATGTAACACCCCCCCCTCCCCCCCCCCCACATACACATACAAACCTACCCTCACCAGGCACACACAGAAACCGAAATCTTACAAACGCAAACCTACCCGCCCACACAACTCTACCCACAACGATACCACACACAAACCTACTGACCCACACACATACAAACCTGCACCACACAAAAGCTTCCCACCCACACAGACAAACCTATCCCCCACAAACACACCAACTTACCCCCTCCCATGCACAGGAACCTATCCCCTAGACACTCACAAATCTACCCCCGTCACACACACACCTACCCCTCCGAAAACAAAGCTACCACCCTACACATAAAACTACCACCCACGCACAAACCTATACCCCACAAAAAAACTACCACCCACACATGAACTTAACCCACACACAGAAACCTACCCCCGTAAACACACGGAAACCTACACTCCCACCCGCACACACACAAATCTATCCCCCACAGACAAACCTACCCCCCACCTGCACACGCACAAACCTACCACCCACCCGCGCACGCAAACCTACCATCCCAGCACAGAAACCTATATACCCACACACACAGAGAACTTCCATTCCCCAACCGCATAGACACAGCTACCCACTATGCGTACACAAAATTACACCACCCATAAATACACAAACATAACCCCCCACACACAAAACTACCCTCTCCCACACACACAATCCAATACCCTCCCACACACACAAACCTTAACCCAACACACACAAACCTACCCCACACACACAAACCTACGCCTCACACACACACACAAACCTAACCCCCCAAACACAAACCTACCGCTTCCACACACAAACATCCGCCCCATGCCACACACACAAACCTCCCCCCCCACACAAACCAACCCCTTCGCACACACACAAACCTATCCCGCACACACACAAAAACCTACCCCCCCACCACACAAATCTAACATTTGCCCGAACACAAACGTACCACAACCCCCCCCCCCCCCACACACAGCCCCACTACAACGCACACATACCTGCCACAACCCCCACTCCGCACACACAAATCTACCACAACCCTCACCCACAGAAACCTAACACAACCACCTACCACACACACACAAATCTACCACTACCCACCACCCCCACACATACAGAATCCTAACGCCCCCAACCCATGAGCAAACACCTACCACAACCCCCCCACATACACAAACACAATCCTACCGCCGTACTCATAAAAAGTAATAAAAATTTATATAATTGTGATTAATGCAGAATTGAAAATGTTTTGCTCTGTTGTAATCTAGTCTCCAGGGATCTGGGCAAGCAAGAGAGCAGAGTTGTATTCCCGGCAGGGTGACAAGTTGTGCAAGTTCTCTTACTCCACACACTTGTCTCTGTTTACGTGCAGCAATAATATTAATAATAATACTTGCATTTGATGCAGTGCTTTTTACAATTTATCGACGTCTCAAAGCGCTTCACAGAATATACTGTAAAGTGAATTGACTGTATATCTGTGGGCGCATAGCAGCAGCCAATTGCGCAAAGCAGTATCCCTCGCAAACTGTTGTGGATTGAAATGGCCGATATTTTTTATTAGCGAGTTCAATTTATTGGACGCATTATTATCAGGGGTGTTTGCGTGGAGTAAGGAAACTTGCCCATGGTTTCCTCTGACCTGGCGAGATTCGAACACAGGTCTCATGCTTGGCAGGCGAGTGCTCTAACCAATGATAACCACTGATAACCACCAATCCATTTATAGAGCGCCTTTCACGTCAGGAAGAAGTCACATTGAGGTGAACAACTAGGTCGTGTCCCGTGCAGGGGTTGGAGGTGTGTGGGCGTGGGGGGGGGTGAGGAGAATGGGGAAAGCTGGAAAGGCGGAGACACGGTCGAGGATTAAGTTCTTGAGACCGGTCTTGAAGGAAGAAAGGGAGGAAGCGAGGGAAAAGGGATTGCGGGATGGTGTTCCAGAGTGTGGGGCAGAGAGACTGAAAGCCCGGCCAGCGATGGTAAGGCAGATTGGGTGGGGATATTGGAGCAGGCCAGAGTCCGCTAACAGAGTGACGGGCAGTCTGACAGGGAGACAACAGGTTGGAGAGACAGGCGGAGGCAAGGCCGTGCATTGCCTTGATAGAATAGCAAAGATAGATTTGCTGAAATTTTATCTAACATGCAAAGCATATAATGAAAAGTTTGTGGAGGGAGGGAGGGGGAAATAATTCTGTGCACAGGAAAATCTTAGTTTTTGCTAATGAACAGATGAATACAGATGTTTCTGTTTTGTGCAAAAGGCATGTTGGCATTAATTACAAAAGTGTTAGAACATAAGAGTTGGGAAGTGTTGCTGCAACTGAAGAGGCCTTTCCTGAGACCGCACCTAGAACACTGTGCGCAGGTTTGGCCTCCTTATTTAAGAAAGGAAATACTCGCTTGAAAGGGGATGGACCACGAGTTCGGATCATGGGATAAGGGGGTTCAGCTGTGACAATAAGTTGAGCAATCTAGGCCTATATTCTGTAGAATATCGAAGTATTATAGGGAATCGTATCCTAGCCTATACGAAAATTAAGCGGCAAGACAGAGTAGGCAGTGGCAGAATGTTTCACCTTGTTGGAGAAGTGATAACCACAGTTTTCTAATTAGGTTTCAGCCTTTTTGCTGTGAGTTGACAAAATGCTTCTTCACTCAGAGGGTAGTTAATTTATGGAATTCTCCATTGATATATTAATAATAATAATGCTTGCAATCGATCATGTCATAATTCCACATGTACGTCAAGGCTTCAATCCATGAGATCTATACAATTGTAGTTTTGTTGTTGTTATGCGTTTGTACATCACCAAGTAAATCAAACTATGAATTCAGTAATTAATTAATTCCCCAGTGTGTTGGTTCAGAATCATTTTACAGACTGTAAGGAAAGAGTAAACATTATATTTTGATGTGGAGAGGTGTACTAGTTAATTAATTCCCCTTGGGAATCATCCCCTAGATTTGTTCCTGGGATGAATGAGTTCAGCTATGAAAACAGGCTGATTAAACTAGGCCTGCATTCTCTTCAATATGGCAGAATGAGAAGTTATCTTAAAGAGTCATGTAAGGTTATTAAGGGGCACGACAGAATCTATAGTGGGAGCCTCTGTCACCTGGTTGGCGAACCTATAAAATGGAGTCAAATACTTAAAACTAGGGGTCAGCGTTTTCACGCTGAGTTGACGAAATAATTTTTCATTCAGAGGTTAGCTAATTTATGGAATTCTCTACCCCCAAAACTGTAGGGGCCAAGTCCTTGAACCCATTGAATCCTGGGATGGATAGTTTTATTATCGATCAAGGGATAAAAGGATATGGGAATAAGGCGGAACACGTGGAGTTATATTCTTCGCCTCCTCCTGATTCGTATGTTCTTGCTAGTTACCCAGTAACTCCTCGCCTTCAGCCATTCTGCCCCCAACATCTGAAACTCCATCCTCCAGTCCCTATTCGTCGCTCCGTCTCCCCAACCATCCCTGGCCTCCTTCAAATCTCCCCTCAAGACTCTCCTTTTCGATGTCCCCATCGGCAACTCCGATTTACCACCTTCCTCTCCCCACACCTGTCCTCAGCTCAGCTTTGAGGCAGTAGGTTTACATCGCATTGTGACGTCCTCCTGACGTGGAAGGCACTTTGCCACTTTCATTGTGTTATTGTTGTGGTTGTCTAATCTCACACTGTCGAAATGTACTGGAAGCGATTTCACAGGATACACTGTGAAATGAACTGACTCCGTTGTGTGTGGACGACATGCAGTTAGAAATGTGTTGCCATGATTGTTTATTGAATAGCCAAATGCCACATGTAGCCGAATTCCACATGTAGCTTTCAATCTACGAGTTTTGCACGTTTGTATAAAACGTATGGATTAAATGACAATATTACTAATAATCTGAATTCTTAGAATCAATTCATAATTCCACATGCAACTCAAGGCTTCAATCTATCATCTCTATAAAAGTATAATTTTGTTTATGTTATACGTTTGTACAACAATTCACTAGTTTCACTAGTTTGGTGCCTCGGCTGAGGGGATTCAGCTATGAAGACAGTTTGAATAAACTAGGCCTATAATCTCTCGAATACAGAAAATTAGAGGTATATAGTTATAGACTTCTATAAGTATATTTAATTATAACCAGGGTCACTGTCTTAAAATTAGGGGTGAGCCCTTTCGCAGTAGTTGACAAAATCCTTCATCACTCAGGTTAGTGAATTTTTGGAGTTCTCTACCCATAAAGCAGTCGATGCCCACTCCTTCAACCTATTCAAGATTAAGACTGATATGTTTCTTGTGGATAAAAGAATGAAGTGATATGGGAATAACTCGAGGCAGGTGGAGCTAGGTTAGAATATCTGCTGCCCTCACAACTCTCTCCCAACCTCCTGACTCTCTACCGACCCTCCCCACTACCCTTCACATCTCGCACGCTCACTTCAGGACCTGACTCTTCAGCACCTTAGTGCGTCCTCCCGATGTGAAATGCGCTCTATAGATATAATATTGTTGTTGAAGTTGTTGTTCAACAACATTCTCAGTTTAAACTCTCATCTGAAAGGCCGCACCAAAGGCAAAGCAATAAGTCGCCGTCAAAATAATTAAATGACAATTTTGCTTACCAAGATGCTCGAATGCACCCAATGAGCCAGACTGAAAGCTTTGCGAATGGTACTGCAGTTCAAATCAGACGCGTGAAATGTCTGAAAGACTTATTGGGATTGTGTGGAGTGCTAACCAATTCAATATTAGATGTTTAAATTTCAGCAGTAATCAAAGCGACAATATTGGATTCCGAAGCCTTTGATTCTTCCCATTTCAGCCAAGTTTCTCAATATGTTACTTGAAATAATGTTACGCTAATAATAATCCTGATATTTCATATTATTTCTTATCATTCATTCAAAACGCCCACACCAACGCTCACAGTTTATATCTTGCAGCGATTTCTTTATTGTGAATTTTTGGTTGAAGCGTAAGGATATAACCATATTCTAGACCAACAAATAGACATTTAGTTCGCCTTCCATCTTCCTACTTGTTGCAGTCATGTATATCCTTGAACAACATACATACTAAGTTACAATAATTCCTAAAATAAACCTAACCTCTTTCTTTCAATCAACACTTAGAGCTTAAACAGTATCCTTTGGGTATATGTTCCAAAGCTTTACTGTTTGATTATTGGAATAGTGCTTCTATACATTCGAAATACAAGATAAACTTTGCGCACAGTAAAGTGTAAGATTCGTCCATAAAGTGAGTGATCAATTGTGCCTGTGGGACTGTTGGCCAGGAAAGTTACAGAATCTCCCTGCACTATTTGAAATGGGAGCTGGGATATTGTGGCTTCCGTATGTACAGACAGCTGGAACCTCAGTTTAACAGCTATTTCTTAAACGCAATGCATCACACAGACACACAGTCACTCACACACATACAGACACACACACACACACTCACAGTGAGAGAGAGGGAGAGACAGACAGAGATAGAGACCTTTAGAGATTTACTCCTTTGCGGCTGATAAGCATTTCACAGCCAGGTGTATACAATGTAAGGCAGTATATGGGAATTGTATGGCAGTATATCCTTTGTGGAAAGCGTTCTCACCTTTAACGGGTTAAACTACAGCAGTGACCTCAGCGCCCTGTACACACTGTGGTCACAAAGGCCTTTGACCCTCCCAAGCTGTGCCCAATGCTGTGGGTAATGGGTTCAATGCTGGTGAGTGGCCCCTGTGTAGACAATGTACACACACACTCCAGGCTGGGGAATACTGTTTGTAGGTGGGACACACACACTCACATGTGCATCTCTCTGATGGTTTAGATACTTTAACAACAACACATTGCACTGACACACGGTGGCATGTGTGGTGTTGTGGGCCTGGGTTTCATCAGGGGATGGACACCCAGCTGCCCCCAAATTACATCATTGGGGTGAATTGCGTAACTCAGGGCAGATAATGTTTTGTTTGCACACGGTACAAACTCATCCAGGATCGTGCGGTAAAATTGCTCAAAGGAGCGTTCACCACTTTTCTTTAAATAAGACCCCGTTTTATGCTCTTGAGAACCACTGTTTTTTGCATGAGTTGCCTTCTGTAGAAGAGGATTCATTTTGTCTCTGTGAAGATGACCTATCCGATAATTTGGAGAATTGAAGACATTTACTTCCCGATTGTCGCAGCTGTTGGAATTCCTGGCAAGTGATTTATCCAATTCAGTATTTAGGTTAGTTTGCAGTAAAGATTGTAGCCTGACTCAGTTTAGGAATCTCACCTTTCAATCAGCAAATGGTGCTTTGTGTAATCCTTGAAATTCCCTGTTTTCCTATTTCACGATAATGACCACTGATGATCAAATAAACTGTGAGGATGTGAGTTCTTAACTACGTGCGGTAGCAAGAATAAAAACATAGTAACAAATCTCCAGTTTGCCTGCTTAGGTATTAGTGATTGTAGTGCGTCATTCAAAAGAGAAAATAGGTCACGTGAACCCGATGGCATTTTGATAATTTATTTATGATGCAATGTAATAACTATTTAGCCATTTAGTAAATGTATAGTTGTGGTTCGCTATTGTGAACATCTGACTCCCGAATTTCCACAGAAAATAAAGTCGATTCGCTTTACAGTATATTCAGTGAAGCGATTTCAGAAGACATGAACATATTATAAGTTATTATACCACATGCAAGTTTCCAGACTTATCTCTATTGGTCGCAGTTTACCGGCTGAATCAGGGAGGTGTGAGCTTTGGTTCCATATTCGCACACTGGACTCCATCAACAACCAAAGAATCTCAATTTGTGAATCGTCTTTCACATTTGGGAGCATTTGAGTATTTACATGCAATGCTGGGTTGCAAAGGGGATCAATCTCCCACCTCTCATTTGCCGCATTCAGCTAATTATTTGATTTGAACATATAAATGTAATCAGATACAATCGAATATATTTAATTGACTCCGCTAACCAAAAATACCGTTTGCGAAAGCATTTGACATTGGCGTGTTATACAGACAGACCGATATTGGTTGAAGATGATGGACTCAACAGCAACGATTCGTGCATTTGATACAACGCCATTTTTGATCGTTCAAAACTCTCAAAGAATGAGACAGGATAATGCAAACACTATTGTATTCACATGCACCCGTGGAGTCAAGGGGATATATTCGATTGATTCTGATGACTTTTTATGTTCAAATTAAATAATTCTCTGAATGTGGCAAATGGTAGAGGAGCGATTGATTGATTCTCTGTGCAAACCCAGCATTGTACGTAAGAACACAGTGAGGTGAGTGACCGGTGACATCTCAAAAAGTTTGGGACAGGACATGGTGAGGTATTTGCTCCATTTGGAGAAGCCTTGAAAAAGAGACAATTTGCTGTATCAAACACCAGGATTATTTATTTATCAATTTTGCGTTTCTAAATGACCTTCATGTCTCTCGGTTTTTGTCAGTTTGTGCGAATCTCCATTAATATGCCTACTTCTCTATCTGAACGACTCATTTTCTAAATGTGGCTGTATCTCTGCCAGCACCTCTCCCTTTCTATCTGTTGGTATGTGTTTGTGTCTATTATGATTTGTGTTTCTCTCTGAACATGAACGACAGTCTATGTCTGTCACTTTCATTGGCTGTGTTCTTGTGTCTTTCCCTTACTGTGGCGTTTCTTGCGCATTTCGCTGTGTGTATGTTTGTGTATGTTTATCTCTCCCACTTTAGTGTATCCAACTCGCTCATTCTCTTTGTCTGTTTCTCTACCACACTCTCTCTACAACGTCCGCTCTCTCTCTCTCTCTCTCTCTTCACCGCTCTCTCACAGTCGCTCAGTATATCTGTCACTTTCTCCCCCCTCCCCCCCACTCCCACTGTCCCACTACCCATTTTCTTTGTCACTTTTCGGTGGGCAGCCGGGTGGTGGACATCGAGACACGTTCAGCAAATTGTAATCTTTACCAATGAATATTTATGTCTGATCTTTTCTTTCTCTTTGTCTCTGTAGTCAACCTATTGGCGATTGTTGTCCTGGCTCGAGGGAGGTGCGGTCTCTCCAAGTGCATCTCCATGTATCTGTTGGCCATGTCAGTGGCTGATCTGATGGTGGTTATTGTCTCGGTGATCTTTGGTGCCATTGTACCTATGTACGTCAGTCGTCCGTTCGTGGACATCACTCCCGTGTGCCGGGTGCTAGTTACAGTGGAATTTGCAACAAGGGAAACCTCTGTCTGGCTCACTATCGCTTTCACCTTTGATCGATATGTCGCCATCTGTTGGCAAAAACTCAAACATAAATATTGCACCGAAAAAACAGCTGCTGCAGTGATAGCGGGGTTGAGTGTTGTCCTCACTGTGAAAAACATTCCCTGGTATTTTGCAGGTGAATCCGAAATCACAATTGACAAGACACCCTGGGGATGCAGTCTTACACCAAGCTTTTACACTTCACTCCCATGGATAGTGTTTGACTGGCTCGGCATCACTCTAACCCCTTTTCTCCCGTATGTTCTGATTTTGCTGCTCAACGCCCTGACTGTCAGCCACATACTGGTGGCCAGTCGAGCCCGCAGGAGATTGCGGGGACACAGTGATGGGGACAGAACCAGAGGTGAGAGAGACAGTGATCCAGAGATGAAAAACAGGAGGAAATCCATCGTTTTACTGTTCGCTGTTTCTGCCAATTTTATATTATTATGGATGACATATCTTCTATATTTCCTATACTGGAAGATTACAAACGATGTTTGGTTCTCGGGGCTTAATGGTCCGAAGTACATTATCTATCGAACTGGCTTTATGTTGCAGATGTTGAGCTGCTGTTCAAACACATTTATTTACGCTGTGACTCAGACTAAATTCAGAGAAGAAATTAAGAAAGGGCTGGCATTTCCTGTTACACTAATTGTTAGATTATTTCGTTGACAAACTTTGCCAGTGATGTGTGTGTGTCTTTGTGACGTGATAGACACAGTGGTGGGGTCCCTATCAGCCTGCCCGTCCCATCATCAAGTAGCACTTAATGTTGTCTTCTGGAGATCATCAAGTGAATAAAATCAATATTCATGAATAAAAGTGCATCACAGAATATCCTGTGTAATGTATTGACTGTGTAGTTGTGTGCAAAGCACAGCACTGTTGCGTACCGTAGTGACTCACAAACAGGTATGGATTCAAAATACCTATTTATAATTGTTTTTCTCGAGCGATTATCATGAATCGTGTGGTGTAAGGAAACTTGCCCAAAGTTGTACCCTGCCCAGAATTGAACCCAGATGTCTCGCTTGTAAGGAGAGTGCTCTAACCACTGAGCTATAAGACACCACACCTGGTTGTGTTTGTCAGTGCATGTGTCTCTGTTAGTGCTTGACTCTATGCCACTGCATGTGTCTGTGAAAGCAAAATAGCTGGAGAGACAGAGAGAGTGTTAGCACCACATGTATGTGAGTGCGTAATCCTTTTTCTCCATGTATGTGTGTGAGAGAAAGAGAGTGAGGGACTGAGTGCTGTAATATATCTCTTTACAGAGTCCAGTATCTCAGTTCTGGCACTCGCCATAAAAGCTTGAGACATGTGTCCGAATCCAGGCAGGTTAGCGCGAAACCTTTTGAAAGTTTCCTTACTGCATACGTCGAATCCTAATCCCTAAAAAAAACCAATAAGAAATTGTTCGTTTCAATCAATGACGGTTTGTTGGGCACTGCTGTGCGCAATTGGATGTCCTGTATTGCCCACCTTCAATTCACTTTACGGTATATTGTTTGAAGCGGTTTGTGACACAGTTTCGAAGATTCCCAAAGTGCTCTATCAAACGCAAAGATTATTATTAAGACGTAAAAATTCGTTCAGAATGAGCTAATTAGACTAACACCGAAAGTAGAAACAGAATCTGGCAGTGGGAGACCGGATGTGGTTTGCTCAGTAAATTGGAGGCTTTGATTTGACAATAAATATATTTTGCAAACAACGCTTGCTCTGGTTTGAATGTGATTTTGTGCGTGTAATACATTTGCTCTTTTGGGGGGTGTTTGTACAATATACAACAATGTGTCGATATAACACAAGTCACCTCATTTCTTACACATAGGAATCATTTGACCTGTTCGATATAATGACACTCCGGAGGCTCCCATTCACTCTGATTTTGCTGGCCAACTTTCTAACTGTCAGCCACATTTTCGTGGCAGTAGAGCTCACAAATGATGGTGCGAGTGCGGAAAATAAGACTGGAATAAATGTTTGAGTTAGTGAATGTGTGCACAATTTCCTGCCGCGTTTCATCCACACATTCCATTGTCCATTCGTGTTACAATATGTTCTTTGATGCGCATTGAGACATTTTGATGAAGTGGTACGACGCTATATCGATTCTATGTATTACTATCATTCATATTGTTAACAATTCACCCATTCCAAGAATAAGGCATAGTGCATTTCACTTCACTGTTCCTCACACAACCCTCTCCATGTCGAGGTATAACATTAATTCTTTACTTATAGTTTGTATAATAATTGTGAGTCATCTCACTGGGGAACTAATTAATTACTGAGTTCACAGTTTAATTTGCTTAGTGATGCACAAACGTATCACAACAACAAAATTACACTCGCATAGAGTTCATAGATTGAAGCCTTGAGTTACATGTGGAATTATGACCTGATCGATTCTAAGCATTATTATTGTCAATAATATTGTCATTTTCCCCATTCCAAGAATGAAACAAGTTACCTCTCGTCACTCCCTTCTTCACACAACCCACCCCACATAAAGCGATCATTTGAACTCAGTCTTCAAAAATGGTTCGTAACCAACACACTGCGAAATTAATTAAATACTTGATTGACAGTTTAAATTTACTTGATGATGTACAAACGTATAAAGCGTAGACATTGAACAGTTGAGCTACATGTAGAGTCAGTGATATTCAATAAAACATCATGACAACAACTTTCTAACTGCATGTCGTCCACAAAATATGCAGTCAATTCACTTTACAGTGTATCCTGTCAATCACCACTGATACTTTTCGAAGGCATGAGATGAGCAACCACAACAATAATAAAATTACACTTGTATAACGCCTTTCACGTCTGGAGGACGTCCCAATGCGATGGTCAGTTACTGTCTCAAAGTTGAACTGAGGAGAGATGGTGTGAGACGGAAGGCGGGGATTAATGATAAGAATCCTTGCATATTTTATTGCATTTGATAACTTCTACATGTCTCCGAGCGCTTCACAGTCTAGGCTGTCCTGTGCTGCAGGAACGCGTGGAGATACTGGGTAAACATACAAGAACATAAGAATCAGGAGCAGAGGAAGAATATATCTCCACATGTCCCGCCTTATTCCCATATCTAGATAACAAATCTATCAATCCCAGGCTTTAATGGGTTCACGCACTGAGCATCTATAGTTTTGGGGGAAGATAATTCCATAAATTAACTTATATCTGAGTGAATAATTGTATTGTGAACTCAGTGCGAGCTCCTGTAGCTCAGTGGTTAGAACACTTGTCTTGCAAGCTGGGGAGACCAAGCTGGGGAGACCTGTGTTCGAATCCAGGCATGTCAGGGCGAAACCTTGGGCAAGTTTCCTTACTCCACACACACGCCTAATGATAATCCCTCACTAAAAAAACCACAATAATAAAATTGGTCATTTCAATCGACGACTATGTGTGCGCAATTCGCTGGCACGATTCGCCCACAAATATATAAACTAAATTCACCTTGCAGTATACTCTGTGAAGCGCTTTGGAACGTTGATAAGATATGGAAAGCGCTATATCAAACGCAAGGATTATAAAGTGCTGACCCCAAATATTAAGGCTTTGACCCTTGGTTATAGATTCTCATTTTGCCATATTCAAGGGAATGCAGGCCTAGTTTTGATAGACGAACCTGTCTTCACAGCCGAGCTCCTTTATCCCAGGAACAAACATATGGGATGATTCCCTAGGGGAATTAATTAATTACTTAATTCAAAGTGTAAATTACTTGGTGATGTACCAACATATAACAACAATAAAACTTTACTTGTATAGAGCTCATAGATTGAAGCCTTGAGTTACATGTGGAATTATGACTTGATCGATTCCAAGCATCATTATTATGAATAATATTATTAATAGAGAATTAAATAAATTAACTACCGTCTGAGTATCAAAAAACAACGGAAGGACTGACCCCTAATTTGAAGGCTGTGCCCATTTGTTATCATTTCTCCAACCAGGAAATATATTCTGCCACTACCTACTCTGTCTTAGCCCTTCATTTTCGTATAGGCGACGATAAGTTCCCCTATAATACTTCGATATTCTCGAGAACATAGGCCTAGATGGCTCATCTTATCGACATAGCTGAACCCCCTTTTCCCATGACCCAAACTTGTTGTGCACCCTCTTTAAGGGGAGTAATTCCTTTCATAAATAAGGAAGCCAAACCTGCACAATATTCTGGGTGCGTTCTCAGGAAAGGCCTCTTCAGTTGCAGCAAAACTTCCCAACTCTTATATTCTAACGCTTTTGTAATAAACGCCAACATGCCTTTTGCACAAAATACAAAGATCTGTATTCTTCTGTGCACATCAAAACTAAGATTTTCCTGTGCACCTAATTATTTCCCTTTCCCTTTCCTTCCACATATTTAATGGGGTTTGATCCAAGATGGATAGGCAGCAGAACGATTATCAATTAGCCTCGCTTCCTCCCTTGCCTCCTCTTAGGCCATGAGAGAATGGTTTATTTGAAGGTGGAGTTGGGTTCAGGGAGTTCACATGTTACCATTATCATTTGCTTGGCCGAAGACATGGTCAATTGAGGAGAGCAGTGATCAGTGATGTGAGCTCTGCAGGATCCAATATATAAATCGAAGTTGTTGTTGTTGTTGTCGTCAAAGTCGGCAATGGAATCAACGTAAGTGCAAAACAGCGGTGTCATCCCAATGTGATAACTGTTCAAATACATGCCAACAAACCAACTCCGCTGAGATTTTTTCAAATTTTCCAATCACTTGCTGACCCTCCGCCCTTTAACTCTCTGATCCAGTTACTCCCCGCTGCCCACCCATTGCCAGGAGTTGAGTGGGAAAGATTTCACAGGATTGTATCTGCCTTGTAGAGGCCGTAAAGTTGCGTAGAGCAGGGAAGCGCCACCAAATCCTTTGCAGCATCCAAATGTTTTAAATGCCTCATCTTCTCTGGTAACAGGTCAAGTAAGGATACACTGAGAACAAATTTGCTACTGAGGCTGCTCCTGTGTCTGGCTCTGGTTAAATTGCTCATGTCCATGTTTCTCTTCTACGTTACCGAAGGAAGATTCAGCTACCGAACAAAGAACACATTTTTGCTTTGAAATCATTAAAGTCTTTGCTTTTGATATAGCGCTTTTGATATATTATCGACGTCACAAGGCGCTTCACAGAATATACTGTTAAGTGAATTGACTGTACATTTGTGCACGAAGTGTGGCTGCCAGTTGCACATAGCAGTGCCCCACAAACAAACGTGGATGCAAATGAGCAGTTTTGTTGGTATTATTTTTATTGGAAGGATTATTATTAGGCATGTGGAATAAGGAAACTTGCCCAAATTTTCGCCCTGGCCTGCCTGGATCCAAACACAGATATCTCGCTTCTAAATCGAGATCTTGAGGCCTTCCATAGGCTTTCAAGACACTCCATAGTTCCCCTCCTACCTCTCTGACCCGCAATCCTGCTGCCAACCTTTATATTACCTCCGTTTTCCTATGAGGAATAAGAATGCCACGGTATAGTTAGTCCAAGTGTGGCTAACTAGAGCAGTTAGGCAACGTGTAAAGTTAAATCAGAAAGCTATAAAACTGCTACGATAAGCAGTAAACCAGAGAATTGGGAGAGCTTTAGGGATCAACAAAGTAGAGCCAAACATTGATTAAGACGGAGAAAATTGAATATGTGGGCAAACTAGCGAGGAATAAAAAGACAGACTGCAAGAGCTTTTACAAATATATAAAGAGGAAGAGGCTATCAAATACAAATATCCCACAATGATACATAATTGGTCGTTTCAATCCACGATTGCTTGTCCGGACATGACTGTGTGCAATTGGCTGCCACGCTTCCCCCACAAATACACCTTCAATTCACTTTACGGTTTATTTTATGACGCGCTGTAAGATGTCGATCAGACGTCAAAAGCGCTTCATCAAATGGACCGATTATTATTTTTATTGTGCTCTATCCCATCTCTCACCCCCTCTCTGGGGGATATTCCCATGTTACCGTATCCCAGAGACTGTAAGGCACAGATTGGCAATATTGACAATGTTGGGAACAAGTGCTTGAAACGTTTTCTCCTGTTTCTGCTGTTGATCCACCTTGGACCACACAACACATTACAGCTTTAACACCCACAGCTGACAACAGTTCAGTGGGGAGTGTGTCACAGCATTGAATCGACTTGGTATTGGCTGTATATTATGCAGGCAAATTTCAAGGCAGTTTGCATGCAACAGACGCACAGTGTCGAGGGAGCTTTACTGTGTCTCTTTGCAGAGTATAGCTGTGGTGGAGGGAGGGGAGGGGGGGGGAGGGGGGGGAGGGGAGGGCAAGAGTAGTGACATAACCCAAGATATTCTGAAAGTGACAGATGGGAAGCAGGACACATCAGCAGAGAGAGTTTCATCAGAGACACAGAGAGAGAGAGAGAGAGAGAGAGAGTATAAATACTGTGTGAGAGAGACACGCAGACACAGACAGACACAGAGACGGACACAGAAAGAGACAGACACAGAAAGCGACTCTCCCCTAGACACCGGCTCCAGAGACAAGACTTCACATCATTCTACACATTAAGTCGGTGATTGATGAGTGATAATAATTCTCAGCAATACTTCATAATTAATACATATCATTAGTAATCATTTGTATTAATAACTCTTCACTATAAACTATTGTACCCATCAATAATAGTATTAATTATGAACAATAAATAATAATTTAGTCTTTTCATCATCCTGTCATTTTGCACGTTTGAAAGACGTCTCAAAGCGCTTCACAGGAATCACTGTACATTGTAGTGACTGTGTGTTTTGTGGGCGAAAAGTGGCAGCCAATTAATCGCACACAGAGACATTCAACCAACAGTCGTGGATTGAGTGAACAAAAATATTGTTATTTTGAAGGTATTATTACCCACGGAGGAGCGGAAGGGAGGGGGGAGGTGGGGGCTAGTGATCCGCTAACCGAACAACAAGCGGTTTCCTCCTGACTGCTGTGTGTCTGTGTGTGTGTGTCTATCTGTGTATGTGTTTGTGTGTGTGTGTAGTAAGGAAACTCGCCTAAGTTTTCATCCTGTCCTTTCTCGACCAGGAATCAGACAAGTTTCCTCTCGCTTGCAAGGCGAGGGCTCTAACCACTGAGCTGCACACACTCTCTGAATACGTGACGCCTAGTGGTAAGTCCTGTAGCTCAGTGGTTAAAGCCCTTGTCTCGCTAGTGAGGGAGAGACATGGGTTCGATTCCTATTCGGCAAAGGACAGGACAAAATGTTCGGCAAGTTTCCTTACTCCATGCGCACACACATGGGCACTCACATGCACACGCATGCAGATACACACACACATATGCACACACACACACACAGCGCGGTTTACGTCGGGTGGACGTCCTAAGGCGCTATACAGTTAGGTGGGGACAAGAGCAGGATGGGAGGGGTCGGGTCAGGGGGAAGCCAAGTAGGAAAATTCACTGTATTTGTGAGCGCTGGCTCAAATGCCATGATGATTATATACAGACAGCGAGAGATTGAGGGAGGGAGAGAGGGAGAGAGAGAATTACATTCACTCACTCTCCCACACACTCTCACATATTTACTCTCACACACTTCCCTCTCACTCTATTTCTCTCTTTCAAACTCTCTGTCACTCTCACTGTCTCTCTCTCATACTCTCTCTCACACTTTCTCACACGGTCTTTCTCACTCTCTTACACACACTCTCCCACACTCACTGACTCCCTCTCTCGCTCTCTCACACTCTCCAACACAGTCTCTCACTCTCTTACACAATCTTTCTGCCACTCCCACTCTCCCACACACACTCACACCCAATCGCTCACACTCAAAGATTTACTCCCACACTCTTGCACACAGTCTCTCTCTCACTCTCTCATACACTCACTCTCACACACGCATTCTCACTCACTCCCACTCTCCCACACACCTTTTCCCACACACTCTCACACAGATTGTCTCATTCTTTCACACACACTCTCTCTCTCACTCCCACAAACACTCACTCTCTCATACACTCTCATACTCACACTCTCACGTAATCTTTCACACTGTCAAACAGTTACTCTCAAACACTCTTTCACACACTCTCACACACTCATTCTCCATATCCCCGTGAAACTTGCTCTCACAAACATTCTCTCTCACTCTCACATACAGTCTCTCACACTCTCAGTCACACACACTCTGTCTCACACTCTCTCTGTCTCTCACACTCTCTCTGTCTCTCACACACTCTCTCTCACACCCTCTCACAGTGTCCCTCGCATTCTGTCTCCCTCTCTTTCACAATCTCTCACAATCTACTTCACACAATCTCTCTCACACTCCCTCTCACTGTCTCTCACGCACTCTCTCATACACACTCTCTCACATTCTCTCTCAGTCTACTTCACACACTCTCTCCCACACACACATACTCCCTCAAACACACACTCTCTCACTATTTCTCAGACTCTCTCACACACTCTCTCTCTAACTGTTTCTTATTCACTCTCTCACTGTCTCTCACACACATTCTCTGTCACACTCTTTCTCAATAGCGCACTATCGCTTACTCGCTCCCTTTCACTCTCTCAGTCGCAAACTCTCTCACTGGCTCCCTCAGACTCGCTCCCTCTGTCTCCTTCACACTCTCTCACGCACACTCTCTCTCTCTCACACACTCTCACACTGCATCTCCCAAACTCTCTCACACTCTCTCAGTCTCACTCTCTCACGCACTCTCTCTCTCACACACCCACACACTCTCACACTGTCTCTCACAAACTCTCTCACACTCTCACACTCTCTCAGTCTCACTCTCTCTCACGCACTCTCTCTCTCACACACAACCTCACACTGTCTCTCACAAACTCTCTCACACTCGTACATTCTCAGTCTCCCTCACACACACTGTCTCAGCCGCACACTCTCTCACTCGCTCCCTCAGTCTCCTTCACACACATTCTCACGCACACTCTCTCACACACTCTCGCACTGTCACGCACATAGTCTCTCTCACACTCTCTCTCTCACACTCTCCCTCACATTCTCTCACACACTCTCTCTCAGTCTCCCGCACACTCTCTCTCACAATCTCTTGCACAGTCTCTCACACTCTCTCTCTGTCTCTCAGCCGCAAACCCTCTCTCTCTCTCTTACTCTCTCTCTATATTTCTCACACAGAGAAGAGAGACATAATGAAGGTTCTCTCCTTCCTCCCGATATTGTTGATGATCACAGTCGCCTCAGACGCCATAGGAATCTCCACCCGAGTTATGCATAAAGTTTTGAATGCGTAAGTGGCTTTGAGGAATGACTCCCTCTCTCTCTCTTTATCTCTCTTTCTCTCTCTCTCTCTCTCACTGTCAATGTCACTGTCACACTCTCCTAAACGCTCACACATTCACTCACACAAATACTCACACTCACACTCACTCTTTCATTTCAAACGCATTCTCCCACACCAATGTCTCGTGTAAATTCACTCACATACCACTCTCATACACAAACACACTCTCACACGGATTCTCTCTCACACACACACACTCATTTTCACTCTCACATACACTCACTTGCACACATACCACACACTCACACATACTCTGTCACTTTCACATATACTCTCTCACACGCTCCCTCATACAGTCACACAGACTCCCAACACATACACTGTCTCAACACAGACACAAATTCACACACTTACTCACACTCACAAACACACTCTCACCCTCAATCACACACTTATTCACAAAAACACAGCCTCTGACAGACTCATATTCTCGTTCCTACTTTCTCAATCTCACGTTCTCACCCACTGTCTCACATTCTCTCTCACACTCCTTGCTCCCTCGCTCCCTCACACACACACAAACACTCCCTCTCTCAGACTCTCTTTCTTACACACTCCCTCCCTTACACACACTAGCATTCCCCCTCACACTATCCCTATATCCCTATACCTTCGCCTATCTCCCTCACACACTCCCCATCTCACACACTCACCCTCTCACATTCAATCCGTAACACACACTCCCTTACATTCCCTCCCTCACACACACTCACTCTCTTTTCGTCCATGACACTCCCCCTCCCTCCCTAACATATTCCCTCCCTCACACACACTCCCTACCTCACACTCCCCCTCCCTCATACACTCCCTCCCTCACACACTGCCTCCTCACACACACTCCATCAATCTCACTCCCTGACACACTCGCTCATATTCCCACCTCTCCCTCACACTCTCTCCCACACACTACTTTCCTCACACTACCTCCATCTCTCCCTACCACTCGCTCCCACAGACTCCTTCACTCTCACACACCCTCCCTCCCTGACATATCCTCCCTCTCTCGCACACTCCGTCCCTCACACAAACTCCATCACTCTCACTCCCTGACACAGACTCAAACACACTCCCCACCTCCCTCCTTCACACACCCTCCCTCCCTCATACTCCCTCCCTCCTCCATCCCACTCCCTCCCAGAATAGCTCCCTCTCTCATTCTCCTTCCCTCCCTCCCTCACACACCTCCCCTCTCTCACACTCCCTACCTCTCTCAAACACTCCCTCGCTTTCTCACACTCCCTGCCTCCCTCGCTCCCTCACGCACACTCACTGATTGACACCCTCCCTCCCTCGCGTACTCCCTTCCTCAATCACACGCGCTCCCACACTCCCTGCTTTCCTCCCTCCCTCACACTCAATCACTCACTCAGTCACTCATTCCCTCCCTCACTCTCTGTCCCACCCACTCACTGACTGTCTCTCTCCCTATGTTCACTAGGTTCCATCAGGCCAAATGGAGTCCGGATATGCAGATAAACGCTCTGGTTTTGCTAACACAAAATGAGTGCTGGGGCCATAGTCAATTTAACTGGTTGGACATCATTGGAAACTTCAGAAGAAATGAAACCTTATCCTTATCCTCTTTCAACTTTGTCGCTGCCTCTCCCGCCATCACTGCTGACAATCAAGCTGACACTTGCTCTGAGAGAAACCTATTTGGCCAAAATCATCCTCAGGGGAATTCCTTGGCTGATATACTTGGGGAGACATTTGCCAACATGCATGTGGGATGTATTGTGTTGTACAGCACCAACATCCAATGCCTGGCCGGCTGTTTCGGGCAGGACGACAAGGGCTTAATGAACATATACAGTGCGTCATTCAGGGCTTGGTTAAGATACCGACGAGTCCACAGATATTTTGTGTACAGCAACGTGCACTGTCCAGGGCAGAGCGCAGACGAGCCACCAAGAGACCCCAGCAATAACGCTACACATGCCCTCCGAGCTAATCCGGCTGAGATTGCACAGCGCTTTCAACACCTGGTTCATCAAAATATCCACAATTGGGGCAGCTACCAAGTTTACCGCTGTGGCACAGACCCTCAGTCAACAGATCTACAGCAGTGCAGGCCGTGTTGGTACCCAGACTTCTGTATGGAGCATGAGATCAATCTAGCCAATGAGGAGAGAACTAGAATGGGATACAACTGATAGGAGAATTGAAGAGGGACATGGTAGTTGGGGTTAGTGCTAGGATTGGGGCAGGGCTTGACGCCAGGGGCTGAGGGTTGGGTTGGAGGCTGGGGTTAGGGTTTGATGCTGGGATGGGGGTTGTAGGTTGGGGATTAGGGTGGGGTCTGTGGGGTGGGAGCTGTAAATTGGGGATTGGGGTGGGGTCTGTGGGGTGGGGGCTGTAGGTTAGGGGCTGGAGCTAAGTGTGTATTGTAACTATTACTAATAATAAGGCTTTGGCTTGACAGACATCTCTGTGTCTGACTCACTCACGCAAACTTACACTCACACACTTACACTCACACACACTCACACACATACAATATCAGACTCAAATATTCACTCACTGTCACACACTCACACATTGTCATACACAATCACTCACTCAGACACAATCAAATCACTTACTCACACACTCTCACTCACATACTCTATCTCACACAAACTTACGCTCACACACTTATACACATACACACTCACACTCTCACCACATTCACTCACACTCACACATTCACTCACTGTCGCACACACTCACACATTATCATACAGTTACTCACTCACACACTCTCAAAACACTCGCTCACTCAAACTCAATCACATACCCTGTCAGTCACACACAATCAAACATTGACTCACACAAGCATATGCACTCTCAAACTTAAACAGATAAAATCACTCACACACATTCACATTCTCATCTACTCACACACGCACGCTCACTATCACACTCACACACTCAAGCACATACAATCGCTCATTCGCTCTCACAAACAATCACTCATAAATTCACTCACTCACACACTCACTTACACTCACGTACACTTTCACACACACATTCACTCACACACACTCACACATTACCCTATGCAGTCACTCACACACACACACTCACTTTCACACATTCACCCTATCACACACAATCTGAGACACACGAACATTCGCTCAGACACTTACACACACTTGGCACGCACACTTAAACACACAAAATCACTCCTACACGCATTCACACACATAATCATTCAGATGCACTATCACACACACAATCAAACATTCATTAACACACACTCACACACTCAAACACAAACAATCACGCATTCGCTCTCTATCGCATACACAATCACTCATATTCACTCACTCACACATTCACATACATAAACTTACACTCAGTCACATACACTATCAAACTTACACATTCACTCACTCATACTACCACACTCGCACACTCACATACACTATCACACTCACACATTCATTCACACATACTCACACGTTATCACACGCAGACAGTCACTCACAGACTCAAACGCTCAGTCACACTCACCCACTTACACTCACTCCTTCACTTATACACAGTCACTCACGTACACACACTCACACACACCTAAACAGGCATTATACTTCACACACCCACAAACATACAGTCACTACACTTTCCCCTCAAACAAACACACAGTCACTACACTTTACACTCACTAACACACCGTCACTACACTTTAAACTCACAAACGCACAGTCAATACACTTCACACTCCCCCAAACGCACAGCCGCTACAAACAAAAACAAAAGTTGCTGGGGAAACTCAGCAGGTCAGGCAGCATCCATGTAGAAAGGAAAAAGTGTCAACGTTTCGGCTCTACAAACCTTCTGACGAAGATTTGTAGACCCGAAACGTTGACTCCTTTTCCTTTCCCCATGGGTGCTGCCTGACCTGCTGAGTTTCCCCAGCAACTTCTCTTTTTGTTTCAGGTTCCCAGTTTCTGTAGTATTTTGTGTTTTGTACACAGTCACTACACTTTACGCTCTCAAACGCAGTCACTACATTTCACCCCAAACACACAGTCACTACACTTTACGCTCCCAAACGCAGTCAACTCACTTCACCCCAGATACACAGTACTGCAATTTACGCTCCCAAACAGGTGTAACTGCTGCCTGGAATACGGGAGATATCCAAACACTGAACACCTTATAAAAAATTACATGTCATTTGGCCTCAAAGGGGAATAAACATGGATGGCTTGACACATAAGGCATTGTTAAATGGGGACTCAATCCTAAGGTTATCTATGATACCGGAGATCATAAACTCCTCTATCAATAGTTTAATCAATAGTGGAGCTCCTGTAGCTCAGTGGTTAGAGCCACTCACTCACTCGCCTTAGAAGCTTGAGACCTGTGTTCGAATCCAGGCAAATCAGGGTGAAACCTTGGGCAAGTTTCCCTACTCCATGCACACACACACGCCTAGTAATAATACCTCCCTCAAAAAAACACAATAATAACAAAAAGGTCATTTTCAATCCACCACTGTTTATGGGACGCTGTTGTGTCCAATTGGCTGCCATATTTCACCAATAAATATGCAGTCAATTCACTTTACATTACAATCTGTGAAGCACTTTGAGACGTTGATAAGATGTGAAAACCCACTGTATCACAATGCAAGGAATATTTGTTTTAGTATATAGTTCGTCACAGTGGACTGAGTTGGGAAAATTACTCCTACTACCAGTATTACTGGTGAAACCCCAAATTTTGATAGAAGCCCCGCTCCGAGTGTATAGTCTCCTCCATAGAGTCTGGGGTCAGTAAAGAACACACAGGATATCCATCCATTCGTTTACAATGCTGCAGAAAGTGCAAACACCTGGCATAGCATCGACAGGGCCGGATGCTATAAAAGAGCTAATGCAGTAAAAGCCCGTTTATTCATGACTCGATCAAAAGTAACTTCTGCGTAACCGGCATCTCAAAAGAAAAAAAGTCCGCATTCGATTAACTGGAATTTATCCGGCACAATGCATCTTTTGGACGTGTTTTTGGCCGAATATCCGGCACGCGCTTTAACCGGCATTGGCCAGGTCCCCGAGTGTGCCGGATAAACTGACTTTTACTGTATATGGATATGATCAGGAAATGTACTGCCTGCCCCGACCACGGCATGTGGGTTTGCATTGGGAGATCATGGTCCTTGGTGCCCATTCGACTTTGAGTCCCAAGATGGTGGATAGGGCACTCAGGGCTAACCAGGATTGGGGGAGAATTCCTCATCAACGCTCGGATAACACAGTTTACCACTGATGGTCAACCCTTGAGTTGTCCTTCTCTGTCGGGGCTATGCTGTGGAGGGGGAGACACGTCACCAGGGGCTGGGGGGTGGGGGGGAGTCACGTCACAAACAGGTCGGGTCTTCAGCTCCGCTGGCGGCGGTCAGGAGCTCTGGCCAATCCCCAGCCTCCTCTCTCCTCCTCACCAACCAATCCCCAGCCTCCTCTCTCCTCCACAACAGCCAATCCCCAGCTTCCTGTCTCCTCCTCACTAGTCAATCCCCAGCCTCCTGTCTCCTCCTCACCAGCCAATCCGCAGCCTCCTGTCTCCTCCTCACCAGCCAATCCCCAGCCTCCTCTCTCATCCTCACCAGCCAATCCCCAGCCTCCTATCCTTTCTGCTCCTCACCAGCCAATCCCCAGCCTCCTGTCCTTTCTCCTCCTCACCAGCCAATCACCAGCTTCCCGTCTCCTCCTCACCAGCCAATCCCCAGCCTCCTGTCTCCTCCTCACCAGCCAATCCCCAGCCTCCTGTCCTTTCTGCTCCTCACCAGCCAATCCCCAGCCTCCTGTCCTTTCTCCTCCTCACCAGCCAATCCCCAGCTTCCTGTCTCCTCCTCACCAGCCAACCCCCAGCCTCCTGTCCTTTCTGCTCCTCACCAGCCAATCCCCAGCCTCCTGTCCTTTCTCCTCCTCACCAGCCAATCCCCAGCTTCCCGTCTCCTCCTCACCAGCCAATCCCCAGCTTCCCGTCTCCTCCTCACCAGCCAATCCCCAGCTTCCCGTCTCCTCCTCACCAGCCAATCCCCAGCCTCCTGTCTCCTCCACACCAGCCAATCCCCAGCCTCCCGTCTCCTCCTCACCAGCCAATCCCCAGCCTCCTCTCTCCTCCTCACCAGCCAATCCCCAGCCTCCTGCCTTCTCCTCACCAGCCAATCCCCAGCCTTCTCTCTCCTCCCCACCAGCCAATCCCCAGCTTCCTGTCTCCTCCGCACTAGTCAATGCCCAGCCTCCTCTCTCCTCCTCACCAACCAATCCGCTGCCTCCTGTTTCCCCCTCACCAGCCAATCCCCAGCCTCATCTCTCCCTCACCAGCCAATCCCCAGCCTCATCTCTCCCTCACCAGCCAATCCCCAGACTCCTCTCTCCCCCTCACCAGCCAATCCCCAGCCTCCTCTCTCCTCCTCACCAGCCAATCCCCAGCCTCCTCTCTCCCAGCGTCCCGGCTGATGCCCCTCCCATCTCGGACGGCATCTCCTCTCCTGCCCAGAGCCGGCTGGGGCCGCCTCCCCCTCCCCCTCCCCCAGCCCAGACCCCAGGCCTCAGGCCTAACACCGGCCACATCCCCCCGAGCTCAGAGCCCTGGACAATGGCCAAGGTCAACCCGGAGAGAGAGGAGCTGAGAGAGTGAGTGTCTCTGTGTGTGTGACTCTGTGACTGTGTGTGGGAGAGTCTGTGTCTCTGTGTGTGAGTGTCTCTGTGCTGTGTGTGTCAGAGTGTGTTTGTCTCTGTGACTGTGTGTGTGTGTGTTTGTCTTTGTGTGTGAGTGTCTCTGTGACTGTGTGTGTGTTTGTCTCTGTGTGTGTGAGTGTGTTTGTCTGTGTGTGAGTGTGTGTCTCTGTGTGTGAGTGTGTCTCTGTGTGTGACTGTGTGTGAGTGTGTTTGTCTCTGTGTGTGTGTGTGAGTCTCTGTGACTGTGTGTGTGAGAGTGTGTTTGTCTCTGTGTGTGAGTGTGTCTCTGTGAGTGTGTTTGTCTCAGTGTGTGAGTGTCTCTGTGACTGTGTGTGTGTGTGTTTGTCTCTGCGTGTGAGTGTGTGTGAGTGTCTGTGTGTGAGTGTCTGTGTGTGAGTGTGTTTGTCTGTGTGTGAGTGTGTTTGTCTCTGTGTGTGAGTGTGTCTGTGTGTGTGAGTGTGTTTGTCTGTGTGTGAGTGTGTGTCTCTGTGTGTGAGTGTGTTTGTCTCTGTGTGTGAGTGTGTGTGAGAGTGTCTCTGTGAGTGTGTTTGTCTCAGTGTGTGAGTGTCTCTGTGACTGTGTGTGTGTGTATGTGTGTGTATGTCTCTGTGTGGGTGTGAGTGTCTCTGTGACTGTGTGTGTGTTTGTCTGAGTGTGTGAGTGTCTCTGTGACTGTGTGTGTGTGAGTGTGTGCGTCTCTGTGTGTGTGTGAGAGAGTGGTGTTTGTCTCTCTCTGTGTGTGTGAGTGTCTCTGTGACTGTGTGTGTGTATGTTTGTCTCTGCGTGTGAGTGTGTGTGAGTGTCTGTGTCAGAGTGTGTTTGTCTCTGTGTGTGAGTGTCTCTGTGTGTGTCTGTGTCAGAGTGTGTTTGTCTCTGTGTGTGAGTGTCTCTGTGACTGTGTGTGTGAGTGTGTTTGTCTCTCTGTGTATGTGCGAGTGTCTCTGTGGCTGTGTGTGTGTGTGTGAGCGTCTCTGTGACAGAATGTGTGTGTCTGTCTGTGTGTGTGTCTGTCTGTGTGTGTGTCTCTCTGTGTGAGTGTCTCAATGACTGCGTGTATGTATGTTTGTATGTGAGAGTGTGTGTGTGAGTGTGTGCGTGTGTGTCTCTGTGTGTGTGTCTGAGAGTGCGTGTGAGTGTCTCTGTGTGTGAGTGTGTGTGAATGTCTCTGTGTGAGTGTGTGTGAGAGTCTGTGTGTGTGTGCGAATGCATGTGTGTGTGTATGTGTCCATATAAGAGTGTGTGTGTGTTTGTGTCTCCTGTGACTAGTTGTGTGTGAGTATGTGTGTATGTGTCTCTCTGTGTGTATGAGTGTGTGTACGTGTCTGTGTGTGAGTGTGTGTATCTGTCTCTGTATAAGTGTGTGTGTGTCTCTGTGTGTGTCTCTCTGACTGTGTGAGAGTGACTGCCTGTTTGGCCCTCCAAGGTCAAACGTGAGAGAGAGAGGAGGACAAGAGTTGGTGAGGGGGGTGACTGTGTATCTGTGTGTCAGGGTGACTGTCTGTGTTTCTGTTGTGACAGCAGCAACAACAACAACAACTTCGATGTATATCTCGCCCTCCACGCCGGACGGCGTCTCAGAACGCTTCACAATAATGGATCCCAGGACCGAGCCAGGGGCAGGGGTAGAAAGGTGACCAAAGGCGCGATCGAAAACAAAGGTAGATAACATATGAGTTTGATAAGAGGTAAGGAATATGATTATTAAAACAGTCCTGTGGGTGGCAATACTCCCAAATTAGCAGCTAATGCAAGAATTTCAGTTTCGCCCGCACATATACATTCAGTTTTCCTGCTCTCCTTCCCCCACTTACCCTCCTCTTTTCCCCCTCTACCTTAACCCCACTTCCTTGACCGGCACATCTTATTTCCACCTGCGCAACATTGCCTTACCTTACCCCCCGCGCTGCCGAAACACTCGTGCACACGTACATCACCTCGAGGCTGGACTACGGAAACTCTCTCCTCGTCGGCCTCCCCAGTTCCTCCATTCACAGGCTGCAGGAAATCCAAAACTCGGCAGCCCGTGTATTATCCTGCACCCTCCTCCGCGACCACATAACCCCCACCCTCGCCCGTCTCCACTGGCTCCCCATCCTCCAGAGGATCGAGTTCAAGATCCTCGTCCTCACCTTCAAGGCCTTACACGGCCTTGCCCCACCCTAGTTAACCGATCTACTTTCCCGCTACAAGCCCACCCGGACCCTCCGTTCAGCAGGACTTGGCCTGCTCCAAGCCCCCCGCCCGAACCCCCCCACCATCGGAGGCCGGGCCTTCAGTTTCTCCGCTCCCACCCTGTGGAATACCATTCCCCAATCCCTCCGTCTCATTTCTTCCCTTTCGTCTTTCAAGGCCGGTTTGAAGACTTTCCTTTTCGACCGTGCCTTTTGTTCAACACCAAATTTTTCGACCTCCCACTCGTGTTTCACCCCTTCCCAAACACTCCCCTCTCAGCTCGGGTCACACGCCTCCTGTGCAGCGACTTGGGACGTCCTCCCGACGTGAAAGGCGCTCTATAAGTGTAATTTGTTGTTGTTGTCTCTCTCTCTCCCCTTCTGTCTCTCTCTCTCACTCTGTGTCTCTAACTCTGTTTCTCTCTCGTTGTCTCAATATCTCTGTGTCTCTTTCTGTGTGTGTGCGTCTGTGTCTCTGTGTGTCTGACTCTCTGTGTGGCTCTCTCCCTGTGTAGGTGGGTTTCCCCTCTGTGTCGAGCTGTGGGGGTTGAGACGAAGGGGACGGTGAGATGGGTTAGAGGGAATCGAGACCCTCAAAGCGCAGTCACCAAATACAGAATCCTGGGCAGCGCTGGATCCTACACTTTGGTTGAAATGGAGACAATTACAGGTGAGAGACAGGGACTCACACACACAGATACACACACACAGACACACACTGTGACAGAGAGAGACACACTCAGGCACAGGGAGGGAGAGGGAGGGAGACACACGCGGACACAGAGAGAGATAGAGACACACAGAGAGAGGGACCCACAAAGGAGACAGGGAGACACACACATAGACAGAGAGAGACACACTTACACACACACATAGACACAGAGAGACACACACATAGACACAGAGAGACACACACATAGACAGAGAGAGAGACACATACACAGAGAGAGGGACACACAAACAGAGACAGAGAGGGAGACACACACATAGACAGAGAGAGACACACACACAGACAGAGAGACACACACATAGACAGAGAGATACACGCGCATCAACAGAGAGACACACACAGAGACATAGAGAAAGGGACACATACACAGAGACAGAGGCACATACACAGAGATATAGAGAGAGACAACTCGCGCACACACACACATACATGCACAGAGGGAGACACAGAGAGAGAGAGAGAGAGAGAGACACACACCCCACCCCCTGAAAACACTCACCTCCGCACAAACACAGCCCCTCACACACCCTCCCTCACACACACCCTCCCTCACACACACCCTCCCTCACACACACCCTCCCTCACACACACCTTCCCTCACACAGACACACACCTTCCCTCACATACATCCTCCCTCACACACGCCCTCCCTCACACGCCCTCCCTCACACACGCCCTCCCTCACACACGCCCTCCCTCACACACGCCCTCACTCACACAGACCCTCCCTTACACATGCCCTCCCTTACACACACTCTCCCTCACACACCTCCTCCCTCACACCCCCCCTCCGTCACACCTCCCTCACACCCACGTACTCACACATATCCTCCCCCACACACACCCTCCCTAACACACGCCCTCCCTCACACGCCCTCCCTCACACACGCCCTCCCTCACACATGCCCTCACTCACACAGACCCTCCCTCACACATGCCCTCCCTTACACACACTCTCCCTCACACACCCCCTCCATCACACCTCCCTCACACCCACGTACTCACACATATCCTCCCCCACACACACCCTCCCTCACACACACCCATCATTCACACAACCCCTGCCTCACACCCTCTCCCTCACACGCCCCCTCCCTCCACCCCTCCCTCACACAGCCCATCCCTCCACCCCCTCCCTCCCTCACACATACACTCCCTCACACACCCCCTCCCTCACACACACACACACCCTCCCTCACACACCCCCTCCCTCCCTCACACACCCCCTCCCTCACACACACATTCCCTCCCTCACACACCCCCTCCCTCACACTCTCCCTCACATCCCCCTCCCTCACACACCCTCCCTCCCTCACGCCCCTCCTTCACACCCCCCTCCCTCACACACGCCCTCACTCACACCCCCCTCCCTCACACACACCCTCCCTCTCACACGCCCTCACTCACACACACCCTCCCTCACACACGCACTCACTCACACACGCCCTCACTCACCCCCCTCCCTCACACACCCCCTCCCTCACACACCCCCTCCCTCACACACCCCCTCCCTCACACCCCCCCTCCCTCACACCCCCCCTCCCTCACACCCCCCCTCCCTCACACCCCCCCTCCCTCACACCCCCCCTCCCTCACACCCCCCCTCCCTCTCACACCCCCCCTCCCTCACACTCCCCCTCCCTCACACCCCCTCTCCCTCACACACACATTCCCTCCCTCACACACGCCCCTCCCTCACACACACCCTCGCTCACACACACCCGTCATTCACACAACCCCTGCCTCACACCCTCTCCCTCACACCCCCCCCTCCCTCCACCCCCTCCCTCCACCCCCTCCCTCACACACACATACACTCCCTCACACACCGCCTCCCTCCACTCCCTGCCTCACACACACCCCGTCCCTCACTCACCCCCTCCCTCACACACATCCTCCCTCACACACCCCCTCCCTCACACAGCCCCTCCCTCACACATTCCCTCCCTCACGCAGCCCCTCCCTCACACACTCCCTCCCTCACACCCCCCCTCCCTCACACACACACTCCCTCCCTCGCACCCCCCCTCCCTCACACACACACACACCCTCCCTCACACACCCCCTCCCTCACACACACATTCCCTCCCTCACACACCCCCTCCCTCACACACATCCTCCCTCACACATTCCCTCCCTCACACCCCCTCCCTCACACACTCACTCCCTCACACCCCCCTCCCTCACACACACATTCCCTCCCTCACACACCCCCTCCCTCACACACACATTCCCTCCCTCACACACCCCCTCCCTCACACACCCCCTCCCTCACACCCCCCCTCCCTCACACACACATTCCCTCCCTCACACACTCCCTCCCTCACACACCCCCTCCCTCACACACCCCCTCCCTCACACACCCCCTCCCTCACACACCCCCTCCCTCACACACATCCTCCCTCACACACCCCCTCCCTCACACACTCTCTCCCTCACACAGCCTCTCCCTCACACACTCCCTCCCTCACACCCCCCCTCCCTCCCTCACACCCCCCCTCCCTCACACCCCCCCTCCCTCCCTCACACACCCCCTCCCTCACACACACCCTCGCTCACACACACCCGTCATTCACACAACCCCTGCCTCACACCCTCTCCCTCACACCCCCCCTCCCTCCACCCCCTCCCTCACACAGCCCCTCCCTCCACCCCCTCCCTCACACACACATACACTCCCTCACACACCCCCTCCCTCCACTCCCTGCCTCACACACACCCCGTCCCTCACTCACCCCCTCCCTCACACACATCCTCCCTCACACACCCCCTCCCTCACACAGCCCCTCCCTCACACATTCCCTCCCTCACGCAGCCCCTCCCTCACACACTCCCTCCCTCACACCCCCCCTCCCTCACACACACACTCCCTCCCTCGCACCCCCCCTCCCTCACACACACACACACCCTCCCTCACACACCCCCTCCCTCACACACACATTCCCTCCCTCACACACCCCCTCCCTCACACACATCCTCCCTCACACATTCCCTCCCTCACACCCCCTCCCTCACACACTCACTCCCTCACACCCCCCTCCCTCACACACACATTCCCTCCCTCACACACCCCCTCCCTCACACACACATTCCCTCCCTCACACACCCCCTCCCTCACACACCCCCTCCCTCACACACCCCCTCCCTCACACACACATTCCCTCCCTCACACACTCCCTCCCTCACACACCCCCTCCCTCACACACCCCCTCCCTCACACACCCCCTCCCTCACACACCCCCTCCCTCACACACATCCTCCCTCACACACCCCCTCCCTCACACACCCCCTCCCTCACACACCCCCTCCCTCACACATTCTCTCCCTCACACAGCCTCTCCCTCACACACTCCCTCCCTCACACCCCCCCTCCCTCACACCCCCCCTCCCTCCCTCACACACCCCCTCCCTCACACACACCCTCCCTCACACCCCCCCTCCCTCACACACCCCCTCCCTCCCTCACACACCCCCTCCCTCCCTCACACACCCCCTCCCTCCCTCACACACCCCCTCCCTCACACACACATTCCCTTCCTCACACACCCCCTCCCTCACACACACCCTCCCTCACACCCCCCCTCCCTCACTCACGCCCCTCCCTCACACCCCCCTCCCTCACACACGCCCTCCCTCACACACGCCCTCCCTCACACACGCCCTCCCTCACACACGCCCTCACACACCCCCTCCCTCACCCCCCCCCTCCCTCACCCCCCCCCTCCCTCACCCCCCCCCTCCCTCACCCCCCCCCCCTCCCTCACAGCCCCCCCCTCCCTCACACACACCCCCTCCCTCACACACACCCCCTCCCTCACCCCCCCCCTCCCTCACCCCCCCCCTCCCTCACCCCCCCCCCCTCCCTCACACCCCCCCCCTCCCTCACACCCCCCCCCTCCCTCACACACTCCCTCCCTCACACACATTCCCTCACACACCCCCACCCTCACTCACCCCCCCTCCCTCACCCCCCCCCTCCCTCACCCCCCCCCTCCCTCACACCCCCCCCCTCCCTCACACACACCCCCTCCCTCACACACACCCCCTCCCTCACACCCCCCCTCCCTCACACCCCCCCCTCCCTCACACCCCCCCTCCCTCACACCCCCCCTCCCTCACACCCCCCGTCTCATGCCACCGCCAACGGTCAACACACATGTGACGTCATGACGCTATACACTGGGAGCCTGTATGGGTGGGGGGGGGGGGGGGGGAGGGGAGGCGACTGTCTCCCTGGTAACCAGTGATTGACAGGAGAGCGGGATCCGCCCACTGTCCCTGTTAGCCAGTGATTGACAGGAGAGGGAGACTGACATCCCACTGTCTCCCTGGTAACCAGTGATTGACAGGAGAGCGGGATCCGCCCACTGTCCCTGTTAGCCAGTGATTGACAGGAGAGGGAGACTGACATCTCACTGTCTCCCTGGTAACCAGTGATTGACAGCAGAGTGACAGTGACACGCCCACTGTCTCCATCACTGTGTGGAGCGTGGACATTGATGTGTTATTGATGTTGTTATTATTGTGTTTGAATTATTGTTGATATAATAATAAATTGGTCATTTTAACCCATGATTGTTGGGTCATTACTGTGCGCAATCGGCTGCCGCATTGGCCGCAAAATACACAGTCAATTCAGTTCACCGTATATTCTGAGAAGAGATTTGAGACGTCTAGAAGACGTAAACAGCACTATTTCAAATGCAATGATATTATCATTATATTATATCATTATTATTATAAACGTTGGCTGTATCAGTGTGAGCATTACATTATTATTGTTGTTCTTATTAGTATTATTATCACACATCCACACACAACCCCCCACCCCTCAGACGGCACAAAAGGAGGCCATTTGTCTCATCGAGTCTGTGCTGCATCTTTGAAAAGACAAAATCAATCCCACTCCCCTGCTCTCTCTCTCTCTCTCTCCCCATAACCTCCCCAAATAATCATCTACCCCTCTTTTAAACGTTGTCATTGAATCGGACACCACCACCATTTCAGACAATGCATTCCAGATTCGAACAACTCGCTGAATGAAAAAAATTCTCCTGACCTGCCCTCTGCTTCTTTTACAAACTATTTCAAATCTTTGTCCTCAGGTCACTGACACACCCCACCATTTTAAACATTTTTTCCCTGATTACCCTATCGAATCCCCTCATGATCTTGAAAATCTCTTATTGGGTCTCCTTGTAACCTTCTCTGCTCCAATGAGAATAAACCCAGCCTCTCTAACCTTTCTTCATGACTTAAGTCCCTCATTCCTGGTACCATCCTGGAAATCTCCTCTGCAGCCTTTCCAATGCTTAACATCCTTCATATGGCTCAGCACTAATTATAATAAAATAATGATAATTATAAAAAATTCTAATTATATAAAAATTCTAATTATATAAATTAATTATAGTAATTGCTAGTTATCAGATGATTCCCCTTCGTTCCAGATTCCCGAACCAGAGGAAATAGTGTTTGTAACTACTTTATCAAAACATCTGTAACCTCGTGTGTTGATTCTTATCAAATAACTTCTGAAACTCGACATAAACCACAATTCTTTATCCAGCATAAGAGTAACTGCCTCAAAAACAATCAATCTAGATTAGTGATACACAACCTTCCCTTCACTAACCCCTCCCCCCCCCCCCCCCACCCCACCCCACGCTAACTCTCTATGACAAGCTCACACCTCTCCAAGTGATCCTTCATTCTCTCTGCGATTCAATCTCTGGATCCCAGTGTGTGTGTAGCCAATGCTATTGAGCTGTGGGGCTGGGGGTCCTGTCGCTCCCTCTCTCCCGTCTTAACTAACGTGGAAACAGACAATGTTTGTCCACAAACCCATCGCCGGGTCTGACATCACAATCCCCCCTGTGATGGCCTGGAGTGTCAGCCTGGAGACATCATGGGGGGGGGGGGAGGGGTCACTCTCTCTGTCTCCTGTCAATCACTGGTTGCCTGGGAGACAGGGAGATGTCATCATGGTCTGACATCACACACCACAATCAATCAAAACTTACATTTATATTGTGCCTTTCATGTCAAGAGGACGTCCCAAGGCGCTGTAAGTGAAGTTGGGACAAGGGGAGGGGTCGGGGCAGGATGATGGAGAGTAGGAGAATTGACTATATATTTGGTGGCGAAACAAGACAGACAAATTACGCACAGTAGTGTCCCACAAACAGTGCTGGAAGTGGGATTAAGCAGGAAAGAGGGAGAGATGGCAATGGTAGGGGGAAAGAGAGCAGGAAAGCCGACAACTGCATATTTGTGGGTGAAACATGGCAGCCAAACTATGCACAGCGCTGTCCCACAAACAGTCTCGGGAATGGGGCCAGGGGAGGAGGGGGGAAAACAGGGTAAGAGGGAGTGGGAGGAAAGGTGGGTGGGGGGCAAAATCAGGGAGAAATTGGGAGAAAAGGGGGTAAAGGGGAAGAGGGAGGGAAGAATAAAGGGGAGAAAGGGAGGGAAGAAGATAAAAGGGAAAGGGAGGTAGGGAAGAATAGAAAAGGGGGAAAGCGAGGGAGGAAAGAAGAGAAAAGTGTGGGATGGAGGGAGGGAGGGAGGGAGGGAGGGAGGGAGGGAGGGGGAAAGCGAGAGAAGAAAGAAGAGAAAAGTGAGGGAGGGAGGTTGGGGGAAAGGGAGGGAAGGAAGAAGAGAAAAGGGGGGGAAAGGTCAGGGTCAGGTGGGGGAATAAATAACAACAATAAACAACAAAAGCAATAACAATTACACACTACACTTTACCCCAAACAGAGTCACTACACTTTACTCGAAACGCACAGTCACTGCACTTTACCTCAACCACACAGTCACTACACTTTACCCCAAACACACAATCACTACACTTTACCCCAAACACACAGTTACTACAAGTTACCCCACACACACAGTCACTACACTTTACCCCCAAAACACACAGTCACTACACTTTACCCTAAACACACAGTCATTACACTTTACCCTCCCCCCAAACACACAGTCACTAAACATTACCCGAAATATACCGTCACTACAGTTTATCCCAAACACACAGTCACTACACTTTACCCCAAACACACAGTCACTACACTTTACCCCAAACACACAGTCACTACACTTTACCCCAAACACACAGTCACTACAGTTTACCCTCCGCCCAAACACACAGTCACTACACTTTACCCTTCCCCCAAACACACACAAACTACACTTTACCTGAAAAACACAGTCACTACACTTTACTCCAAACACAAAGTCACTACACTTTACCCCAAGCACGCAGTCACTACACTTTTCCCCAAACACACAGTCACTACACTTTACCGCAAACACACAATCACTACACTTTACCCACCCCCCAAACACACAGTCACTACACTTTACCCTCCTCCCAAACACGGTAACAAAACTTTACCCTCCCCCCAAACACAGTAACAAAACTGTACCCTCCCCGCAATCACACAGTCACTACACTTTACCCTCCCCCCAAACACACAGTGACTACACTTTACCCTCCCCCCAAACACACAGTGACTACACTTTACCTTCCCCACAAACACACAGTCACTACACTTTACCCTCCCCCCAAACACACAGTGACTACACTTTACCTTCCCCACAAACACACAGTCACTACACTTTACCCCAAACACATATTCACTACACTTTACGCTCCCTTCAAACACACAGTCACTACACTTGACCGTCCCTCAAAACACACATTGTTTGACAGTGTGTGACTTCTGCCATTTCCTGTGATGGGGTGTCAGAGTGAGGGCAATAGGGTGAGGTCAGTGTGAGAGCTCTAGGGGTGGGGGGGATGTAAGGGTTTAAAGGCAATAGTTTATTAAACTCCAGTTTATACACTCGTGAAGCAGGTGATAATACTATAATGAACAAAGTAGTGATAGAAAATCATCCCAAAGATTCTCTGAAGAGCTTTGTGCGCTGGCGTGTATTTTTTTTACATCAGTTTGTGAGTTTGTGGAGACGTGAACATGAGGCGTTTGCTGATCTGCCAAGTACAAACATGTAGGGACTTATCAAATAGATGGCGGTGATGTTATGAGCAGTGACACTCCCTTAAGTGAGCGTCAGAATTCAGAAACGTTTCAAATGCAAACAGCCAGAGGGCTGACGCTGAGAGCTGTGGAGAGATAAACTATCAAATAAAGTCAAATATTGCAGCTTCTGGGAATCTGATACAAAAACCACATTACCAGAGTGTGATGTGGGGGGGATATGGTGTGGGCGACCGTACTCTGTGTCTTACTAACTGAGCAAACAGACAGCTCCATATCTCCTACCCTCAGGTCCAACCATTGGAGGTCAGGCTATTAGGCTTTCTACTCTCTCCCGCTGTCCGGAAATCTATCCCAGAGCCCCTAGACAACACCCGCTTAATGGCCCAACTCTGGACTGTTCTCTTTAATCCAGTGAACTTGCTTCACCATACAAATGGATTGTTATTATTCTTCCCATTTCCCAGCCCAGGAACAACACTGGGTGTTACACTGGTGACAAACGTGGAATGAAATGAACAGAGAATTGTGCCTCCCGTGTGATCAGGATACAAGGCTTTCTCCTGGTCTCCCAGATTCACGTTCACAATGAGCTGATTTCGCAAGAGGAGACTGGAGGGGAGGGTTCGACAGACAGGCAAGAGAACAGGGAGCCGCCCAGAATGAAAGATAAACCAGTTTTGGATCAGGAAGTGCTGAGAGTGAAAATGGCTTCTAACCTCCTGGTTGAGAGCTGGACTGAGGAGATAAAATGTCCCATTTGTCTGGATTTCTTCACTGATCCAGTGACCCTGGAATGTGGCCACAATTACTGCCGCTCCTGTATCACCGGGAGCTGGGATAAACAGCAGATAAACTCCTGTGCTGTTTGTCAGCAGATTTTTCCAGAGAGGAACCTGAAGGTGAATTGGGCCTTGGTGAGTCTGGCAGAGAAAGCTCAGAACCTCAGCCTGTCCTCGACAGAAACGGAAATTAAACGCAACTGTGAGAAACACCGGGAGGAACTGAAGCTTTTCTGTGAAACCGACAAGAAATTGTTGTGTCTGGTTTGCAGAGACTCGCGAGAACACAGAGATCACAGCTTCCTGCCCATTGATGAAGCTGCTGAAACCTACAAGGTAAGAATACCTCTTACTCTATTCACTCTACAGTGGGATTCATTTTATTTCACTTCATATTCTTAACTTCAAACCCTTTTGTTCTCCGTGTTTATTCCAGGATCAAGTGAGATCCTCCTTAGCGTCTCTCACACAGAGGAAGGAAACTGTTGCACAAGTTGAAGTCAAACAGAGAGAAAAAATTACACAAGTTAAGGTAAGTTGTGTGGGTCCTGATTTCTGTGTTACCAGTGTCTCCTTTACAGTGTGTATACAATATGATGTCTCAGTGTCTACCTTTACAGTGTGTACACAGTGTGATGTCTGATATGTTACAGGAACAGGTGAGCAGTCTGCAGACCCACGTCACGTCCGAATTTGCTAAAATGCACCAGAGCCTGACTGACAGAGAGCAGCTGGTGATGGGAGATCTCACTCAGCGAGAGAAGGAGATTTTACACCAAATGGAGACAAATCTGCGAGAGATTCAGGACAATTTAGATTCTGTTACACAAGAAATCTCAGAGTTACAAAAACAGATGGAAAGAGATGCACTGACCTTTCTGCAGGTAAAGAGATTAAATTATACTTGAGTTCAGCAACAGTTACACACAATTATAGTCTGACTGTTAGATGTGTCAGTAATTTATTTGTTTTATTCTAGCGTGTGTTTGTGTTTGTAAGATGTGCTTGCAAGCAGTTACCACTGCAGGCCTAGTCTATGACAATTCTACTGTTGATATGCGAACTTGATTACATTTGGAGACAGTATTGAGGAACTAGTCGCCAAAAAAATTAAAATTGGTCATTTCAACACACGCCTGTTTGTGGGGAGGCTGCTCTATGCAACTGGTTGCTGCGTTTCTCCCACAAATATACAGTCAATTTACTTTACAGTATATTCTGTGAAGCGCTTTGAGACACCGTCGAGAAGACATAGAAAGCGCTAAATCAAACGCAAGGATTATTATTATTATTGTTAATCCTAATGATAGTAACCTATGTGATAGGGAAATTTATTTTTGAATGTCTGAGTTTACAGTATAATGTCTCAGTGTGACTCACTGTATCTGTGTTTGATTTAATTAGGAACAAATTGAACCCAAGAGAAGGTATGGCATGTTTACTTACTAAATATCCCAGAATTTAACATTGAAGCCAAACACAATGCACAGCTTTACTTTGTATTGTGAATGTCTGTTATTACAGGATCAGTAGGTTGGATTTTAAGCTGTCAGTGTGTGAGATTGATCTGCCTGAGAGAGAAATCAGAGACAGCATCGACCCAGGTAAGTGTCTCTCAATTCTCAACTTGAACACACAGCCCCCACCATAGCCCAGCACACTCTCAGCCCCTATCATAGCCGAGCACACACACATATGTCTAAGTTGTGCATGGATTCGGAAAGTTTTAAGGACTCGTCGTGTAGGTTGAGGAGGTGGGATCTATGGGTAAGAAGCCATCGATATGAGCCGAAGAGTATGACTTGTGTCTTGTTTACATTTAAGTGCAGGGAATTCTCCCTCATCCAGCCCATGATGTCCGACAGACAAGGTGGCAAAACATCAGGGAACTCGGAATTGTAATTGGATATGGAAAAGTAAAGTTGGGTGTCATCCGCATACAGGTGGAAGTTAATCCCATGTCTGTGGATAACATCACAAGTAGGGAGAATGTAGTTGAGGAAGAAAAGGGGGCCAAAGATGGATCCTTGGGGTTCTCCACAGGTGACTGAGTGGAAACGGGAAGGGAAATATTTAGCATTGAAGTAGTATTGGATGTTTGTGAGGTAGGTCTCCAACCCAGCGAGTGTAGTCCTACTGATGATGGAAGACAGGCGGTGGAGAGGAACGTGGGTGTCTATTTTCGACCTCCAGCTGACACCCATCTCTACTTTTCCACCTCTCTGCCTCCAACGTTTGGAAGTCTATCCCACGATCAGTTCACCTCGCTCCCTCAAAATATGGGTTGACAGAGCTGTGTAGATTGCTGGTAGTGCCTGGGGCTCTCAATGCTTTGAGTTGGTGTTTCCAGTCTCCTGTGTCGCTGGTATTTTGTTCCTCACCGTGTTTGACAGTCATAAGTACATTGGTTTTTACATGTTTCTCCTTCCCAGCCCAACGCGAGAAAGTGGATCAGTTGGAGAGATTGAGGGAGCAATCTCAGGTTCACCAACAGCTGGTTGAGGAGAAACGACTGGGAGACGAAAGTATCCATCAATTGGAAGTGTCTGTGGAAGAATTGAGGCAGAAGTTAATGGATGAGACGGAAGCCATGGCTTGTAAACTGCAGGAACAGCAAAGTTCACTGAGACAAGAGTTCCAGGATAAGTCAGAAGGTATGAAGTCCCAGATTAGAGGTTAGAGCTGTGGGGGGTGAAGGCTGTTGTGGACATGAGGATTGTAGGGGAGGCGAGTCCTGCTGGAAGGTTTTGTGGGAACCTCTGGCTCAGCGGTTTGAGCTCTCGCCTTACAAGCGAGAGATCTGGGTTCGATTCCAGACAGAGCGAAATCTTGGCCAAATTTTGTCACTCCAGGGAAGTGTACAGCGTCGTCCCCCAGCGATCAGTATTGGGACCACTGCTCTTTTTAATTAATATTGATGATCTGGACTTGGATATAGGGAGTACCATTTCGAAGTTCGCAGATGACACAAAGTAAGCAAAAATAGTAAGTAGTGAGAATGATAGTAGCCATCTGTAAGAAGATATAGACCAAATGGTAAAATGGATAGACATGTGGCAGATGAAATTTAATGTAGAGAATTGTGAGGTGATCCATTGTGGGAGGAGAAATAAGGGAAGCCAATATAGGCCAGGTAGTAATATCTTAAGGGATGTGAAGGAACAGAGAGACCTGAGGGCTTGTGGAAAGCTCTCTGTGATGCCGTTCAGCGAGGAGAGCGCTATATAAATGGAAGTTGTTGTTGATGAAATAATTATGTGAAGGTGGCAGGTCAGGTAGACAAGGCTGTTCACAAAGTGTAAAGGGTTCTAGGCTTTATAAATAGGTGCATAGAGTACAAAAGTCAGGAATTTCTGACTCAACCCTACAACATTTTGTGTAGGCCTCAGCTAGAATATTATGTTCAATTCTGACCAACAGGCTTTTGGAAAGATGTTGAGGCTGTAGCGGAGATTTACTGGGATGGTACCAGGATTGAGGGTCTGCAACTATGAGGAAAGACTAGAGAGGCTAGGTTTATTCTCCTTGGAGCAGAGAAGGTTGCGACGAGACCTAATAGAGGATTTTATGATCATGAGAGTATTCGACAGAGTAGATTGGGAAAAACTGATGGGCGTATCAGTGACTCGTGGTCACAGAATTAAAATAGTTTCAAAGAAAAGCAGAGGGAAGATGAGAACTTTTTTCACCCAGCGAGTTGCTCAAATTTGGAATGCATTGCCTGAAAAGGTGGTGGAGGCCGATTAGATAACAACTTTTAAAAGAGAGGTAGACATTGATTTGGCGAGAATGGGTTTGATAATAATAATAATAATACTTACATTTATATAGCGCTTTCCACATCTTATCGACGTCTCAAAGCGCTTACGAGGTTATGTGGAGAGAGCTGGGGAGCGGGACTAAATTGCACTTTTTATAAAGCCGGCACAGACTCGATGGACCGAATGGCCTCCTTTTGTGCTGTAATTTTCTATGATTCCTGATGCCAGATAATAATTCCTTGGAAACAAAGTGAATCATTTCAATCCATGACTGTTTGCAGGACACTGCTGTGTGCAATTTGCTGCTGAGTTTCGCTCACAAATGTGTAATCGATTCACTTTACAGAATATTTGATGAGACACAATCTCATCTCTCGCTTAGAGACACTGTCTGATATTTATTAATTACCAACAGAAAAGCTATAAACCAATGGAATAACAACTGAGTCCACAGTTAATGTGAGGTACACAGAGGTGTGTGGAGTAAAGGAAACTTGCTTGAGTCTTGTCCTCCCAATAATCAAACCCAAGTCACTCGCTTGCGATGAGAGTGAGCTAACCACTGAACTACAGGATGCTATGTATAGCAAGGACATACATATGTGTTGTACATCTGTCTTTATCCTTCTCTACATGTCTCAATCTTCCTATACATATCCAATTGTAACTAGGTGTAAATGCTGATACAAAACACAGACATTTATACAACCAAAGTAACGAGTTTCAATCTTTGAATGTCAGTGAATTGTTGACTTATACGTTTGTAGTGTAGAAAGCTGTTAAAGCTTGAGGTTTGTAACTCATCCATCACAGTAAAACGGTATCGGAATCGGTTCATCTTTGTATGTATGTACAATTGTCTAAAATAACTGTTTACTTTGTTCAACAGATCTGCAGCTAACACCACTGGGTAAGCAAAACTATATCCCACTGACATCATCTGAGCCCGTAAACTTTAGTCAAATAAAAAATAGTAATACATAGATGGGTCAGCAGAAAATTGCGGAATTTGACTTTGCCATGACCACATATGTAGCTTGCGGACTGATCACATCTCACTGATCACTCCTTCCCGGACTCAGCATGAGTGAGATTGAGAGAAAGATTGATAGACTGAGAGAGAAAATGTGCGAGACAGACTGAGAGAGATGAGAGGGAGAGATTGATAGTGACTGAGAGAGCAGGGAGGGAGCGATTGAGAGAGAGACAGAGAGAGACTGAGCGAGAGAGATTGAGAGAGAGAGTGCAAGAGAGACAGAGAGAGTGTGTGACACAGAAAGCGAGAGAGAGACTGAGACAGAGACACAGAGAGAGTGAGAGAGCGACAGAGAGAGAAAGAGTGAGATTGGGAGAGAGGCAAGCACTGAATCTCTCTCATAGTGTCTCTCCGTATCTCTGTGCATTTCCACCCTGACGGGAGCCTCGCCCTCCAATCTAAATGTCATTGCTCCCCCCCCCCCCCCCCCCCGCTATGTGCTTCTCTCTCTCTGTCCTACTCTCTCATCGTCCCCCGCCTTCTCTCTCCCCTGGACGCCATCAAAACTGCCCTCTGCTCCTGCCTGGGAATCCTCCATCGGGTCCATCATAACCTCAGGCGCAGGGAGGCCCATAGCAGCCCAACCCAACTGCCCCAACATTCAAACCCTCCACACAAACTGCCCTCTTAAGGCAATCGTAACTGCCCCCTCCCTCATAGGCAGTCTCCCCAACTCTCCACCCCTCCACACACTCCATACCCATCTCTTCTGTGCACCCTCAAATCCTCTCCGCACCACTCACCCCTCCCCTCCCCCGCCCCGCAACCAGGAAACCCACCCGTGTTTCCCTTCAAAATGTCCGTTCCCTCGCCAGCAAAACCCTCACTACTCACGATCTCACCCTAGCTGATCACATTGATATTCTTTGGCTTACGTGGGGTTTCACTGAATTCTCCCAGTGCATCCCGTGTGGTACCATACCCCAGCACTCGTTCAACTTCATCAAACAATTCCTCGTCTGTTTCCCGTCAATCAAACTATTCCCGACCTTTCTCTTTCAGAATTGATTCAGTCTCTGAGCAACAAACTTCCCCCGGATATAATCAAAGCTGTGCAGATACTGGACTTCACTGGAATCACATTGAACCCTCCGACCTGTGCTCTGCTGTTTAAGATGTTACATCCCCGTGTCACCATAGAGACGCTCAATCTCAACAACTGTAACATCGGAGCTGAAGGGATCCAGGGCCTGGTGCCCGCACTGCACAAGTGCCGAGTTCTCTGGTTTGTTATTGTTGATGGTCACAGTAAGAAATCTGGGGGAGATAAGACAGTCAGTGTGGGGTGTGTGAGCTGCTGTGTCAAATGACTGGCTGGTGACTGGTCTCATTGAGGGGGGAGATCCCCAAAGGTGCGGTCCAAGAGAAAGGTCTTTAGCTGAGACACAAAACTGGGAGTAGAGGTGAGGAGGCGCGCGGAGTGAGGAAGGAATTTCTAGATCGCTAGGTTTCTAGGAGAAAGCAAGAGACTGATAGAGAGGCTGAGTGTGAGCAAGAGGCAGAGAGACTGAGTGTGTGAAAGAAATGGAGCGACTGAGTGAGCCTGGATGAATGAGAGAGGGGCTCAGAGAGACTGGGAGATACTGGAGAGAGCAACCGGAGAGAGACTGAGAGAAACGACAGTTGGCTGAAGGGAGAGACGGAATGAGTTAATGAAAGTCAGCGAGGGAGAGAATGAGAGAGAGATTGTGGGAGTGACTGCGAGAGAGTGCGACAAATAAACACAGATAGCGAGAGAAGCGGAGAGAATGAAAGACACTGGGAGAGACTGGGGAAATTTGAGTGTGTGTGCATGTGTGTGAGAGACTCAGTATGATAGAAGGATATCGTGAGAGTCTGAGAGAAATATAGAGAGAGAGTGTAAGACACATTGAGAGAGAGTGAAAGCATCTGGTCTACAGTGTGGGAATTAAAGAAAGAGTAAGAGGGCTTCGATAGACACAATGAGCGCGTGTAAAGACTGAGAGAGAGAGACTAAGGATGAGAGAGAGTGATAGCATCGGATAACACGAGAGAGACAGGTAGAGAGGGAAAGAATGGGAAAGAGAGAAAGTGGGAGTGACAGAGAGTGTGTGACAAATAATCAGTTAAATAAAGGCTGAGCGAGTGAGAGACTTTGAGAGCGACTGAGAAAGATCAAGTGAGAGAGTGCCAGAGAGACTCGGTATGGAAAAGTGAGATGGTGAGAGTCTGCAAGAAACTGTGAGAGAGAGATACATTGAGAGAAAAGGAGCGTGTGAGCTAATGTGAGAAACAAAACAGGGGCAGAGATTAGTAAGAGGGAGAGATAGAGTGAGAGAGACGAAGCATCAGACAGAGTGACAAAGAGACTAAGCATCAGAGAGTGAGAGACTCTGGTAGCATGTGAGAGGCTGATAGACACAGGCAGAGAGGGAGAAACAGAGAGTGAGAGAGAGAGACTGAGTAAGTCTGACAGAAAGAGCGAAAGGCCAACAGAGACAGACAGTGGGGAGAGACTGATATAGAGAGATATTGGGAGATTGACTCAAACAAAGATCTTTAGCTGAGACCCAAAACTGGGAGACTGAAAGTGAAACAGAGAGAGGGAGCGAGAAGGAGCCAGTGAGGGAATGAGAGTGGAATTAAGGATGAGAGAGAGACAGACAGATACATTGAGAGGAGGTGGGAGAGAAGGACGGAGGGAGGGAATAAGAGAGAGAATGAGTGAGAGTTTGTGAGAGTGACTGCGAGAAAGAGATTGAGAGAGCAAGAGAGAGACGATGAGAGAGGATGACTAATCAAAACCACCACAATAACAGTAAAATTACATTTAGAGAGCAGATGTCACGTCGAGAGGAAGTCCCAACGCGCGGAAGAGTAAGGTCAGCACCCGAGCAGGCGATGGGGGTGTAGGGGTAGGGGGCAGGGTTAGGAAGAGTGCTTGGGGAGTGAGTGAGTGAGTGAGTGAGTGAGTGAGTGAGTGAGTGAGTGAGTGAGTGAGTGAGTGAGTGAGTGAGTGAGTGTGTGAGGGAGGGAGTGGGCGGGGGAGCGAGCGAGCGAGTGGTTGCGTCGGTGGGTGGGGGGTGGGGGGGTGAGTGAGTGAGTGTGTGAGTGAGTGAGGGTGGGAGGGAGGGGACAGTTTGGAGTGGGACAGAAGGCACGGTCAAAGAGAAAGTTCTTGAGGCCGGCATTAAAGGAGGAAAGTGAGGAAACAAAGCGAGCAGATTAAGGAATAGAGTGTGGGGAGCAGAGAGGCTGAAAGCTCCGCTGCCGATGGTTGGCGTGGGGCAGGCCAGAGCCCGCTGAATGGAGGGGATGGGCAGGTTGACACAGAGAGAGCAGGTTGGAGAGATAGGCGGGGGCAAGGCCGTGAATGGCCTTGAAGCTGAGGACGAGGAACTTGAGTTCGACAAACTTGCTCTTGTGAAAACAGGGTCGGATCCAATAAAATCAACACAGTCGGAAAGGTTCAGCAGACTCAGATTATTGACAAGGTATCGCGAGGCGGAGTTCTGAATGAGCTGGATATTATCAATGGTAGCGAAGGGGAGACGGACGAGGAGGGCAATGGAATAGTCCGAGGGCATTGGAATAGGTGATGAGGGGTGTCAAAGGCATGGACCAGGGTTGCGGCAGCTTTTGTGGTGAGATATTGGCGGAGAAGGGCAATGTGTCGGAGTTGGAAGAAAGTGATGCTGGTCAGGGACCGGACGTGGGGGAAGAAGGACAACTGGGACCAAGCTCCACTCCCCCATTACCCCAGTTGTTGCGAGACTGCACAGGCTCCCTGTCTCGGAGAGGCTCACCTTCAAGATCCTCACACTTGTATTTAAATCTCTCCACTCTCTGCAACCCCTACATCTAGACGTCCCAAAAAGCGCTTCACAGAATATACTTTAAAGTGAATTGATTATATGTTTGTTTATACCGTATTATTATTAGTTGGTGAAACCCGACAAGCAATTCCGCACAGCAGCGTCACCACAAACAGCCAACAGTGGGATAAAATGACTAGTTTTTTGGGCGAGGGATTATTATTAGCCAGATGTGTGGAGTAAGGATTCGTGTTTCGCCCTGACCTGAATGGATGCGAACACAGGTCTCACGCTTGAAACGCGACTGCTCGAACCAGTGACCTACAGGATTCCAAACTGTGAGAAATAAAGAAAGAGGCACAGACTTGGAGAGGGTAACTCAGCTGGGGAAAGAGAGAGAGGGTTGACAGACTGAGAGTGAATGATGGAGAAAGAGAGAGATAGAGACACAGAGAGACATTGAGAGACAGAAAGACTGTTTGAGAGAGACTGAGAAATGGGGGGAGAGTGAGATAGTAACGGGAGGGAGTGAACGAAAGAGAACAAAAGAGATAGTGACTGAGAGAGAGAGTCTCAGAGATAGAGAGAGAAGCAAGTAGACAGAACAACTGGGAGAGTTGGGACTGACAGAAAGAGAAAGGGAATGACAGAGAGAAAGCGATATACACAGAGAGAGATAGAGACAGAGAGAATAGTCAGTGAGAATGAGAGAGAGTGAGAGAGAAAGAGACTGAGATAACCCGAGCGGATATCTCTCTCTAACACTCTAATCCAGTCCCTGTAAAGCTCTGATACATGACCTGCTGTGACTATAATATAAATGTCAGTGTTTGTTTGAACCAACCAGGACTTAGTAACGATGTGTGTGTGTGTGTGTGTATTCCGGTGTCTGGCCCTGGCCCCAACTCCTGTATATAGATGTCAATGTGTATTGTATTGTTACACTATATTCACTGTGTCTCTGTCTCTGTGTCCAGGCTGTGGGGCAATAATCTGGGAGATTCTGGAGTGAACTCACTGTGTGAGGCTCTGAGGAAACCGGAGTGTAAAATACAGATACTGGTGTATGTAACAGACTGTGTCAGAATATAATATCCCGAGTATGAATCTCCCCGATACACACCCTCCATCATTCCCACACTCCCTCCCTCACTTACTCCATCATTCCCTCACTCCCTCCTTCTGCCTCCATAGTCCCCTCCTACCCTCCCTCCGTCACTCTCTCTCCCTCCCCCAGCTCCCTCAATACCGCAGCTCCCTCCCTCCTCTCCCTTTCCCCCTTCATCCCTCTCCAGCTCCCTCCCAGTCACTCTCTCCCACAGCTCACTCCGATTCTTTTCCTCTCTCACTCTCTCCCCCAGCTCGCTCTGTCTCTCCCTCCACACCTCTCTCCCTCCCACAGCGCACATGCTCCCTCGCCCAGTTCTTTCTCCTTGCACCAACTCCCATTCTCTCTGCACCAGCTCCCTGTCTCCCTCATTTTATCCCTCACCCCATTCTCTCCCCCTCCATTCTCCCTTCCTCGCTAACACTCTCCCTTTGCCTGCCACCCCTACACTGCTTACCTTAGCCATTCCTTTAAACCCCTCGCTCCCTCCCTCCCTGTCATTCTCTCCCTCAATCTCTCTCTCTCCCTCCCATTCTCTCCCATTCGCATTCTTTCCCTCGCTTCCGCAGCTGCCTTCCCCAACCTCTCTCTCCCAACTCCCACCCTCCCCCACCAGCAAACTCCCTATCTCCCTCCCCAGCTCTCTCACTCACTCTCTCCATTCCTATCTACGCCCCTCACTCCCTTCCTCCCACTACCTCCACTGCTGTCTCATTCCCAACCCTGAACTCCGTCCCTCGCCCCAGACACTGTCTGTCCAGCGCATTGTGACGTCCTCCCCACATGTCATATTGTTGTTGTTGCTGATCCCTGTCATGTCTCTGTGTCTCTGATCTCCAGGCTGGACAGTAACAGTCTGACCGATGGCTGCACTGATGATCTGGTCTCCGCTCTCAGTACAAGCCGCTCACTGAGGGAGCTGGGCCTGGGGTCTAACTCCTTCACAGACGCCTCTGTCCCCGCTCTCCTCCGCCTCACACTGACCTGCACCAGCCTGAAGATGATCATGTGAGTGTTTGTGTCAGTGTTTAATGTGATAAACACACAGAGGACGGGGCTGGGTATCGGGATGGAGACAGTCTGAGGGGAATTATTGATGGATTAACCTGCGAGTGAAGAGTTTCCAGTTTATATTGTGATCAGATGGTTATTTGCTGTTTAATGTGTTTCAGGCTGGGGGGGAATCAGTTCAGTTCAGACGGACAGAGACAGCTGAGGTCACTGGGGGCATCCAGAGCTGGGCTGACAGTGTTTGTGT
>JAYJKW010000362.1:550000-577500 GCA_035084275.1 Hydrolagus colliei
GAGAGAGAGAGGCTGAGAAAGACAGACTGAGAGAGAGATGGAAAGAGAGAGAGAAACTCAGAGAGACAGAGAGAGAGAGAGAGACTGAGAGAGAGAGAGAATGAGAGGGGGGAGTGAGAGAGACTGAGAGAGAGAGAGACTGAGAGGGGGAGTGAGAGCGAGAGAGAGCGACTGAGAGAGAGACAGAGAGAGAAACAGAGAGAGAGAGAGAGAGAGAGAGACTGAGAGAGAGCGAATGAGAGGGAGGAAGTGAGAGTGAGAGAGAGAGACTGAGAGAGACAGAGAATAAGAGAGACAGAGACTGAGAGACAGAGAGAGATAATCTGTGAGTGAGGGAGAGATAGAGAGAGAACAACTGAGACAGAGAGAGACAGAGAGAGAGACAGAGAGATGGACAGAGAGAGAGTGAGAGAGGGGGAGTGAGAGAGAGAGAGACATAGACTGAGAACGAGAGCGAGAGACAGAGAGAGACAGAGAGAGAGAGTGAGAGAGAGAAACTGAGAGAGACTGGGAGAGGGAGAGAGATACAGAGAGAGAGAGAGAGATACAGGCAGAGGGAGAGACAGAGAGAATGGGGTGGGGGGGGGGGGGGGTGAGAAAGACAGAGACTGAGAGAGAGACAGAGAGAGACAGAGAATGGGAGATTTTGATTGAGAGTGTGAAAGAGACAGAGAGACAGAGAGAGGGAGGGAGGGAGGGAGACGGGGAGGGAGTGCGAGAGAGAGACTGAGAGAGAGACAGAGAAAAAGAGAGAATGAGAGAGAGAGAGAGACACAGAGGGAGAGAGACACAGAGAGACAGAGAGAGACACACACTCACAGAGAGAGACACAGAGAGACACACACACACACACAGGGGTTCAGAGAGGAGGAGGGTGTGGACCTCTGGGGGGGGGGGGTCAGGGACACAGAGGGTCATACAGCGGGTTAGAGAGAGACTCACACACACAGACACACAGAGAGAGACACAGAGTGAGAGACTGAGACAGAGAGAGAGAGACTGAGACAGAGAGAGAGAGAGACAGAGAGAGAGAGAGAGACAGAGAGAGAGAGAGAGAGACAGAGAGAGAGAGAGAGAGACACAGAGAGAGAGAGACACACACACAGATACAGAGAGCCAGTGAGATACACAGAGAGAGAGACACAGAGAGACACACACACAGAGAGACACACAGAGAGATGGACAGAGAGAGAGACAGAGAGAGAGAGAGAGAGAGAGAGAGGGAGGGAAAGAGGGAGGGGGGAGGGAGGGAGGGAAGGAGGGAGCGAGCGCGAGAGAGAGTGAGAGAGAGAGAGAGAGGTAGGGGAGGGAGGGAGGGAGGGAGGGAGGGAGGGAGGGAGGGAGGGAGGGGAGGGAGGGAGGGAGGGAGGGAGGGAGGGAGTGCGAGAGAGAGATTGAGAGAGAGATAGAGATACAGACAGAGAGAGAAGTCTGTGAGAGAGAGAGAGAGAGAACAACTGAGACAGAGAGAGAGAGAGAGAGAGAGTGGGAGAGGGGGAGTGAGAGAGAGAGACTGAGAGAGACATAGACTGAGAACGAGAGCGAGAGAGAGAGAGAGAGAGATTTTGATTGAGAGTGTTAAAGAAACTGAGAGAGAGACAGAGAGACTGAGAGAGACTGAGAGAGGGAGAGAGAGAGAGAGAGATACAGACAGAGAGAGTGACAGAGAGAGAGAGAGGCAGAGAGAGAAGGGTGGGGGTGGGGGGAGGATGAGAGAGACAGAGACTGAGAGAGAGAGACTGAGAGAGAGAGAGACAGAGAGAGAGAGAGATTTTGATTGAGAGTGTGAAAGAGACAGAGAGAGAGAGAGCCTGAGAGAGAGAGAGACAGACAGAGAGAGTGACAGAGAGAGAGAGAAAGGCTGAGAAAGACAGACTGAGAGAGAGGGGGAGGGAGGGAGTGCGAGAGCGAGACTGAGACAGAGAGACAGAGAGAGAGAGAGAGACATAGAGAGTGACACAGAGAGAGAGGAAGGCTGAGAAAGACAGACTGAGAGAGAGAGGGAGGGGGGGAGGGAGGGAGGGAGTGCGAGAGAGAGATTGAGAGAGAGACAATGAGAGGGGGAGTGAGAGAGAGAGAGAGAGACAGAGACTGAGAGACAGAGACAGAGAGAGCGTGACTGAGAGAGACTGAGAGAGAGAGACAGAGAGAGAGAGACAGAGACTGAGAGAGAGAATAAGAGAGAGAGAGACAGAGACTGACAGAGAGAGAAAGAGAGAGAGACTGAGAGTGAGAGAGAAAGAGAGAACAACTGAGAGAGAGAGAGACTGTGAGAGAGAGACTGTGAGAGAGAGACTGAGAGAGGGAGATTTTGATTGAGAGTGTGAAAGAGAGAGAGAGAGACTGAGAGAGGGAGAGAGAGAGAGAGACTGAGACAGAGAGACAGGATGAGAGAGAGAGACAGAGAGAGTGACAGAGAGAGAGAGAGAGGCTGAGAAAGCCAGACACAGAGAGAGAGATGGAAAGAGAGAGAGAAACTCAGAGAGAGACTTAGAGAGAGAGAGAGAGACTGAGAGAGAGAGAGACTGAGAGAGAGAATGAGAGGGGGAGAGAGACTGAGAGAGAGAGAGAGACTGAGAGAGAGAGAGAGAGAGAGAGAGACTGTGAGAGAGAGACTGTGAGAGAGAGACTGTGAGAGAGAGCCTGAGAGAGGGAGATTTTGATTAAGAGTGTGAAAGAGAGAGAGAGAGACTGAGAGAGTGAGACAGATAGATGGACAGAGAGGGAGAGAGAGAGAGAGACTGAGAGATAGAGAGAGACTGAGAGAGTGAAAGAGCGAATGAGAGAAGGGGAGTGAGAGAGAGAGAGACTGAGAGAGAGACAGACAGAGACAGAGACACAGAGAGAGACTGTGAGAGAGAGACTGAGAGAGAGAGAGAGAGACTGTGAGAAAGTGAGTGGGAGAGAGCGAGAGAGAGACAGAGAGATGGACAGAGAGAGAGAGAGAATGAGAGACTGAGGGAGACAGAGAGACGGAGGGAGAGAGAGAGAGACTCGGAGAGAGAAATAGAGAGAGGGACAGAGAGCGAGAGAGAGACGGGGAGAGAGAGAGAGGCAGACAGGGAGAGATCTCGAGAGAGAGAGAGAGAGTCTGAGAGACAGGGAGACAGAGAGAGAATGAGAGAGAGTCAGAGAGAGAGAGAGAGAGAGAGAGAGGGACAGAGAGAGAGACAGAGAGAGAGAAAGAGAGAGAGCGACTGAGGGAAAGAGAGAGACTGGGAGATAGAGAGAGAGAGAGAGAGAGACAGACAGATAGAGAGACAGAGAGAGAGGGACAGAGAGAGAGACAGAGAGAGAGAATGAGAGAGAGACAGACAGAGAGAGAAAGAGAGAGAGAGAGAGACTGAGAGAGAGAGACAGAGAGACAGAACGAGACTGAGACAGAGAGGGACTGAGAGAGGGAGTGAAAGAGAGTGTGAGAGAGACTGAGGGAGAGAGAGACGGACAGAGAGAGCGAGAGAGATGGGGTGAGACTGAGAGTGACAGAGAGAGAGAAACTGAGAGAGGGAGTGAGAGAGAAAAAGACCGAGAGAGAGAGAGACTGAGAGGGACTGAGAGAGGGAGGGAGAGAGATGGAGATAGAGAGAGATAGAGAGAGATAGAGAGAGATAGAGAGTGTGTGTGTGAGAGAGAGAGAGAGAATGAGAGACTGAGGGAGAGAGAGAGACGGAGAGAGAGAGACTGAGAGAGAGAGAGAAACTGAAAGAGACTGAGACAGAGAGGGAGAGGGAGGGAGATAGAGAGAGTGTGAGAGAGAGTCTGAGAGAGAGAGAGACAGACGGAGAGAGAGAGAGAGGCAGACAGGGAGAGATCGAGAGAGAGAGAGAGAGAGAGAGAGAGAGAGAGACTGAGAGAGACTGAGAGACAGAGAAAGAGAGATAGAGAGACTGAGAGAGAGAGAGGGAGAGATACAGACAGAGAGAGAGAGACAGAGAGAATCTGAACGAGACTGAGACAGAGAGGGACTGACAGAGGGACTGAGAGAGGGAGGGAGGGATGGGGAGGGAGATAGAGAGAGTGTGTGTGAGAGAGAGAGACAGACAGACAGACAGACAGACAGAGAAAGAGAGAGAGAGACTGAGAGAGAGAGAGGGAGAGAGACAGACAGACAGGGAGAGATCGAGAGAGAGACTGAGGGAGAGAGAGAGACTGAGAGAGAGAGAGAGAGCGACTGAGAGAGAGAAACTGACAGAGAGAAAGACAGAAAGAGAGAGAGACAGACAGAGAGAGACAGAGAGTGAGAGATTGAGAGAGAGACTGAAAGAAATTGAGACAGAGAGGGACTGAGAGGGAGGGAGATAGAGAGAGTGTGAGAGAGACTCAGTGAGAGAGAGAGAGGGGGTGGGGGGGGAGGGGTGAGACTGAGAGTGATAGAGAGAGACAAACTGAGAGAGAGAGGGAGTGAGAGAGAGAGAGACTGAGAGAGAGACTGGGAGACAGAGAGTGAGAGAGACAGACAGATAGAGAGACAGAGAGAGAGGGGCAGAGAGAGAGACAGAGAGAGAGAATGAGTGAGAGACAGACAGAGAGAGAAAGCGAGAGAGAGAGAGACTGAGAGAGAGAGAGAGAACGAGACTGAGACAAAGATGGACTGAGAGAAGGAGTGAAAGAGAATGTGAGAGAGACTGAGGGAGAGAGAGAGTGTCGTGGAATAACTCACAAAGAGATCAGGTTATTAGTGTAAAGCACAAACAGCAGGGAATGTCTAATTTAATCAAGCACAAGCCTTTCTCCCTTCTTCGGTCTGGACTATGTCATAGAACTGACGTTTGCTGATACCCCTATTAACCTCTGGAATTTCTCAGGGAGACTAAGAAACAACTCACAATGTCCAGGGGAAGCTAAGAAACACCTAACATGGTTGCCGATTTTTAACATGGTTTCCACAGCGTCTGTATATCTGTGTGTGTGCGTCTCTATATCTGTGTGTGTGTGTCTGTATATGTGTGTGTGTGTCTGTATATCTGTGTGTATGCGTCTGTATATCTGTGTGTGTGTCTGTATATCTGTGTGTGTGTGTCTGTATATCTGTGTATGTGTGTGTCTGTATATCTCTGTGTGTGTCTGTATATCTGAGTGTGTGCGTCTGTATATCTGTGTGTGTGTCTGTATATCTGTGTGTGTGTCTGTATATCTGTGTGTGCGTGTCTGTATACCTGTGTGTGTGTCTGTATATCTGTGTGTGTGTGTCTGTATATCTGTGTGTGTGTCTGTATATCTCTGTGTGTCTGTATATCTGTGTGTGTGTGTCTGTATATCTGTGTGTGTGTCTGTGTACCTGTGTGTGTGTCTGTATAACTGTGTGTGTGTGTCTGTATATCTGTGTGTGTGTGTCTGTATATCTGTGTATGTGTGTGTCTGTATATCTGTGTGTGTGTCTGTATATCTGTGTGTGTGTGTCTGTATATCTGTGTATGTATGTGTCTGTATATCTCTGTGTGAGTGACTGTGTTTGAGGGTCACAGTGTAGTGACTGTGTGTTTAGGGGGGTCACAGTGTAGTGACCGTGTGTTTTTTGGGAGAGCGACTGAGAGAAACACAGAGAGAGAGAGAGAGAGACGCAGTGAGAGCCACAATAACAGGGATAATAATCCGCCATTTTCCGGGTGTTTTGTTCCGTCCTCTCCTCACCTGGAATCTCCTCACGGGACTCAATGTCCGGTGAAGTGACTGTGTGTTTTGTGGGTGAAACGCAGCAGCCGATGGCGCCCGGCAGCCTCCCCCACAAACAGCCGGGGGGGGGGGGGGGGGGGGGGGCATTTTATTATTGCTGTTGTTGTTGTTGTTGTGTGTGTCAGGCGGGTGGAGGAGGAGACTCGGCTCGAGGTGAGGCCGGGAATGGAACCCGGGTCTGCGGCTCGCCAGGCGAGGGCTGTCACCCCTGAGCTACAGGCTCCACACCAGAGGGCAACGTGAGGGTCAGTCAGTCAGTCTCCATCACCAGCCACCTCATTAACTCACACCAACCAACCAGCCTCCCCGGCCAGTAACCCATCAGTCAGTCCATCCCCATCAACCCTCCCCTCACACTCACACCTGCTCACACTGACACTCACACTCACATCTGCTCACACACACTCACACCACCCTCATACTCACACACCCCTCACACTCACACACCCCTCACAAGGGAACAGTACAGCGACTGTATTTGGGGGAGGGCACAGTGTTGTGACTGTGTTTGCGGAGGGTAAAATGTAGTGATTGTTAGTTTGGGACAGAAAGATTGGGGGAGAAGACTCTGCGTGAGTCAGTGAGAGAGAAAGAAGGAATATCAAGGGAGAGAAACAGACACAGCGTGTGTGAGAGAATGAGAAAGAGTGGGGAGATAGGAAGCAGGTGAAGTGGATTTATTGTTAGAATCAGTAGTTTTGATATAAAACGTCATTATATAAATGTGTTTGGTGAATGATTTGTGTAGAGGTTCAGGTTAAACTGGTTGGGACTGGTTCAGACTGGGAAGACAAACAAACAAACAAAACTTACATTTATATAGCTCCTTTCACGTCGATAGGACATCCCAAGGCGCTGGAGACCACTGATTAGATTACAATGATGTGTCCTGACAACCGCTGTGTAAAATAATGTCAGGGAAGGTGTTGCAAACTTCTGTGCCTCCAGGAAGCAGTTGGGACAGGTTGGGATAAGAAGAAACAGTGTATGTGAGGAGAGGTACGTAGTGTTCACACGAGCACCAGGTGAAAGAAGGGGATAAAAAGGGATGGAGACAAAGGAGTGCACGTGAGGGTTGGAGAGAAGGAAGGAGAGCGAGGAGCAGATGGAAGAGCTGTGAGGAGACAGCAGTAGCAGCAGCCCGTGCCAAGAAAAGGGATACCATCGACACCGGGGAGGCAGCAACTGACCAGAGAGAGATTGATCGTAACGTGTCTACGAAGATACCGGTAGTATTGTTTAGAGACTAAATAGTCATAAGAATTGGTGTAAGTAGCTTGCTTGTGCTTTAGCGTCAGCTCCTTGAGCAAACCTGAATAAAGAACCTATTAAGGGATAGAGGCTGGCTCTAACCTTATTCCCGACTAGAAGTTTTACTCTAACAGTATGAGGGTGAAGATTGAGTGGAGGAGAGGATGGAGAAGAGATGAGATAATAGCACACTGCCACCCCCTCCCCCCCATCCCCATTGCCCTCACAGTCCACCCCCCTCCCCATCGCCCCTCACAGTCCACCCCACCCTCCCCATTGCCCTCACACTCCCCCATCCTTTGCGCTCACAATCCCCACACCCACTCTTCCCATTGCCCTCACACTGCTCCTTCTCCCCAAACACGTGACAAGTCAGCCTGCTTTCTCTGCCACCATGTGACACACCAGCCACCTCCCTGCTCCACTTGACACCCATTCCGGCGTCTCTCTGTATAAAAAGACTTTCTGACTGACTTTACGGCTGTTGATGAAATGCCTCCTGGCTCCCGGCCACCTGTACACACGGAGTGTTGTGTATTGATTGGTACCCTGGCCTCGCCTTCTGCACTGAATGACCCCCGCCTCCCACTGTTTCTACCGGGAGTTTTTTTAAAACGCAAAAAAAAGCGCCAAAATGTCAACGCGTGAGGCGGCGTTTGGGGGCTGCGTGCGCAGCCAACGGATTTCCTGACCTTTCCCACGCGTTTGCGGCTTTGGTTTTGGCCCCAAATCGTGTCTGAGGTAAAGCGGCAGCGGATATAATACTACTACTAATAATAGTGACTATGTGTTTGGGGTACAGAGTAGTGAGTGTGTGTTTGGTGTCTCTCTCACTCACAAACACACACAGTGGACAGGCTGATGGGAGAGGGATCAGGAATGACACTTTTAATAACCAGTCACTACAGTGTAAAGAATGTATTACATATCACACACTGTGTGGACAGTCACTGCCTCAGTCACTATCACACTCCACTATCAGCCCAGCTCTGGATTCCTCCAGTGATGTCAGCTGTTTTTGTCCGTCTGAACTCAACTGATTCCCCTCCAGCCTGAAACACATTAAACAGCAAATAACCATCTGATTACAATATAAACTGGAAACTCTTCACTCGCAGGTTAATCCATCAATAAATCCCCTCAGACTGTCTCCATGCCGATACCTGGCTCCGTTCTCTGTGTGTTTATCACATTAAACACTGACATAAACACTCACCAGAGCCTCTCCAGGCTGGTGCAGGTCAGTGTGAGGCGGCGGAGAGCGGGGACAGAGGCATCTGTGAAGGAGTTAGACCCCAGATCCAGCTCCCTCAGTGAGCGGCTTGTACTGAGAATGGAGACCAGATCATCAGTGCAGCCATCGGTCAGTCTGTTCCTGTCCAACCTGGAGATCAGAGACACAGAGACATGACAGGGATCAACAACAATATGACATGTGGGGAGGACATCCCGAGGCGCTGGACAGAGAGTGTAGCAGACTGTGATGGGGGTGGGTGGGGCCGGGGTGTTGGGGGGGGTAGAGGAGACCGATGACCGATGAGGGTGGAAGCCCGGGCAGAGAGGAAGGGAGGGATCTGGGGGAGGGACGGAGAGGGGGACAGCGGGAATATGGTGGGCTGGGTTTGATGGAACGGGATAGAGGGAGCTGTGGGAAGGAAGTGGAAGGGATGGAGGAAGTGAGAGAACTGCGGAGGGCGGGAGGAGCTGGGTGAGGGAGATAAGGAGGGAGGGGAAGAAGTTGAGAGCTGGGGAAGGGAGGGAAAGGATGTGAGTGAGAATGGGACGGAGATTGGCAGGGAGCGACGGAGGGAGGGAGGGAATTGGAGGGAGGGAGCGAGATGGGATAGGGAAGGAGCTGCGGGAGTGAGTGAGTCAGCGATTTGGGGAGGGATGAAGGGAGAGGGATGGAAGTGGAGCGAGCTGGGATAGGGAGAGAGAGAGAATGAGAGACCTGTGGGTGTAGGGAGCAGAGATGTAGCTGTGGGACTGAGGGTGCTGGGTGAGGGAGGAGGGGGGAGAGTTCTGGGGGTAGGGAGAAATGGAGCTTTGGGAGGGATGGAGGGAGCTAGGGAGATTGATAGGTTGGATCACGAAGGGGCTTGGGAGGGAGGTAGTTGTGGAGTGACAGAGTGAGGAGCGAGCCGGGATAGGCAGGAATGGGGAGAGTGAGGGAGGAAGCTGGTGGAGAGTGAGTGGGAAAGGGAGGGAGTGAGCTGGGGAGAGAGAGAGAGGGGGATGAAGTGAGCGAGGGGGCTGGGAGAGAGTGGAAGCTAGGGAGAGAATGGAATTAGTGAGCAGTGGAAAAGAGGGAGGGTTGGTGGCAGGGATGGATCACGGTTGGGAGAGTGCTGGTGGAGTGAGTGAGGTAGGGAGGGAGGGTAGGAGGGAAAGAAGAAGGGAGTGCGGGAGGGAAGGAGGGAATTAATAGTGGGAGCGTACTGTGGGAGGGAGCGAGCTCGGGAGTGTTGAAGCGGGAGAGGGAAGCAGGGAGCTGGGGTAGGGAGGGACATGGAGGAGTGAGAGTGAGGCAGGCATCGAGGGATGGAGCTGGGGGAGAGAGAGAGTGAAGGCGAGAGGGAGGAAGGAACAGAGTGAGGGATGAAGGGAGGGAGTGATATCGGGTAGTGAATGAGGGAAAGGGAGGGAGTTAGCTGGGGAGTGATGTGGGAGGGAGGGCGGAAAGGAGGGTTAAAGGCAGCTGGGGAAGGGAGAAATGGAGAGAGCTGGGGGAAGGAGGGAGCTTGGGGAGAGAGGGAGGAAGAGAGTTGGAGTAGGGAGCTGAAGGAGCGAGGGAGCTCGGTGGTAGGAGGAGGGAGTGAGCTGGAGGAGAGGGAGGGAGTGATAGAGCGAAAGAGGGAGTTTGGGGAGGGTGGGAGCTGAGGAACGAGGGGTGAGGAAGCTGGGGAGAGATGAAGGGAGAGAATGTGAGTGAGTGAGGCAGGGAGTGAGCTGGGGAAGTAATGATGGAGGGAGCAGGAGAGAGATGAAGTGGGAAAGAGAGTGGGAGAGAGAGACCTGGGGGTAGGCAGAAATGGAGAAGGAGGGAGTGAGGGAGGAAGTGAGCTGGTGGAGAGAGAAATGGAGAGAGTGAGGAAGGGATTGAGGGAATGGTGGAGGTACGGATGGAGGAAGGGACAGAAGGAGGAAGGGAGGGAGGGAAGGAGGGAAGAAGGAAAGAAAAGACGGAAGGAAGAGGGGAATGAGGGAGGGAAGGATGGAGGGGAGGAGCTGGGGAAGGGAGGGAGCTCGGGGTGTTCGAGTGTGAGGTAGGTAGTGCTGGGGATGGATTAAGGACGAGAGTGAGGGAGGGAGACAGTGGGGGAGGAAGGGTAGATGGAGAGGGAGGGAAGGGGAATGATCTGGCGGTAGGGAGAGAGCAATTGGAGAGAATGGCGGATGGATGGAAATGGGGGAGCGAGCGAGCTGGGGCATGGAGGGAACGAGCTGGAGAGGGTTGAAGGGGGAGTGGGAGGGAGATGCATTGGGGAGGGTGATGTGGGAGAGAGAGTAAGTGAGAGAGAGTAGGAGGGAGGGACGGACAGAGGGATGGAGGGAGGGATGGTGGGAGGGAGGAGCAGATTAATTGCTAATCCATGTTCAGTGTGTCATCACTGAGATGGCTGATGGCCTCACACTGTCACACTGATTCCTGACACAATATTCAGCTGATATCAACTGATCAGCCAGTGTCAATAACACACTGAGAAATCGAGGGAATTCACACTCGGGATATTATATTCTCACACGGTCTGTTACTTACCCCAGTGTCTGTATGTTGCACTCTGGTTTCCCTAGAGCCTCACACATTCGCTTCATAACAGAATCTCCAAGATTATTGCCCCCCAGCCTGGACACAGAGATAGCAAAACAGGGAATATATTGCAACATTTCAATATACATTGACATCTATATACAGGAGCATTTCACGTGGGAAGCAGGTCCCAACGAGCTGCGACAAGGGTCAGAAACCTGAACGTCTACACATCGTTAGTAATATCCGCTTGATCCATAAAAAAGCTGATATTATACGAGAATCACAAGGGGTCAGAGATTCACAGGGACAACAACAACTTGAACGTATATAGCTCCCTCCACACAGGGCAGCTTTTGAGTATTTAGCTACGGGAGAGACTGACTTTTTGGAAGGAATGCAGATGAGAGGCAGTAGCACGAGTTATAATCATGGGAGGGAGGGAGGGAGGGAGGGAGATGTTGGTGGGAGCCAGTGGAGCCAGAAATGTGGGGATGGCTTTGGGTTTAGAATGTCAGACATGCCGCCTGCCGCTACGACAACAACAACAACACCACATTATATTTGTATGGTGACGTTCATTTTGGGAGAGCGTCCCAAGGCTGAACAATGGGGGGCATTATATCCGAACTGCGTTTTGGGGTACAACAGGGATAGAGCATAAGGGATTACTGTGGGAGGATTGCTGAAGAAGGTTTTAAAGATATATATAGAATGTGGCAAAGGCGAGAGGGAGAGGCTCTGGGATGGAGTTCTGCAGGGAGGTGTCTGACCCAGGTTATCCACAATTCTGCCGCACGCTTTATTACATTCAACAAAACTCGGTCTCCCATTTCCTCAGTCCTTCCTGGACTGCACTTGCTCACTGCCCGTAGAGGATCGATGTGATGATCCTCGCTCTTAATTTTAACTCTGTACACACTTCTGCACTTCCATACCTCTCTGACCACCTCTCGTCTCACAACAATAACCTTGACCTCGCTCTGCCAGGTCCGGCCTTCTCCCTGTCCCCCGCCCTACCCGTTCCAACATCGGCATCCCTCCCTTTCGCCACTACACCTCGAGCCTCTGGAACTCCCTTCCTCACCCGCTTCATTTCCAGGTGTCGGATAAACACCTTTGATTTACACCTTCTTCCTCTGCTTGCTGGCTCTTCCCAGGGAGCCGTTATTGTGAAGCATTCTGAGATGCCGTCCGGCATCCGAATTGTGGTAGTTGATGAGAAGATGAAGGCACGACGGTCGATGGTGGAGAGGGCAGAGTGGGGAACATGCAGCAGGTCAGTGCCCACCGAGCGGAGGGAGAGCACAGGTTGATAACATTGCTGAACACCATTACTTCCCTCTACCACACCCCCTACACACACACGCCCCTCACCCCAGTATTGCAGGTCCCTGTGTTGGCCAGTCACTCCTGCCCCCCTCTAGGTCTCTTTCCTATTCTGGTTCCACCAGCTCAGGCACCAGAGCCCTCATTCCCCACGCACAACAGCCAAGTCTCCTCCTGGCCACATGATTAGACCATAGGCTTTGTGTGTCCTCCTCCAGGGCAGAGAGAGCTTCCTGGGGTCTCTCACACCCACTTTGTGTAACACAGTGAGATGCAAACTGAGGAAACTTACTCCAATTGCTGACATTTGTGCAGAGCAGGAAGCAGACGCTGGAGGCCCTCATCTTGAATGTAGCAGCCGTTCAAATCCATCAGTTTTATTGTGTCACACAGTACAATGGCCTGAGACAGCACAACGCAGTCTATCGGTGTCAGTCTCAATGCTTTGTCTGGAGAGGAATCACCCAATATCAGTGATTGTGCAGAGCCCAGTGTAAGCTGAGCCAGGGCTTGATTCTGAGACTCAAACAGGTAGTGGAGAGTGTTCAGCAGCTTCCTTTTCCCAGTGACGGTGCCTGTGTGTTTGATCTGAGTTTGGAAACTCTCATTCAGCCAATCGATCACTGCGCTGGTTGTCTCACGGACAAATGGACCCAGAAACTCCTCCAGTGGGTGAGCTGCTCGAGGGGAGGACAGACCAGCAACAAAGCGCAGAAGTAGCTCAAAACGTCCGTCCTCTTCACAACGGGTTTCATAGAAACATTCCTGAACACCTTCTGCAGTTGGGTACAGGAACTGAGCGAGAGCGGCCACAAACTCCTGGACAGTGAGATGCGGGAACGTGTACACTACACTGTGCTCTGAACACTCTCTCTCCATAAGCTCCATGAGGAAGCCAGAGAGGAACTGGGAAGGTTGGAGTCCATTTTTGATCAAATCGTTGTTGCTAAAGACAATGTTTCTTTGATATATTCCAGTAAAGGCCATCTCACCAATCTTTAGCATCAACTCACGGGGGCTTTTTGTCCTTGCACTGTGATGTGTTAAAATGTGATAAATATAATAGGAGAAGAGCTGTGTCATTGTCTTGGGAACTCGATGTTTGTCGCTGTGTTTGCCTGTAAAGAAGGCTCCCAGAGACAGAGCGAGGATCCAGCAGTAGGACGGGTTGTAGCACATGGTGAACAGGAGCTGGTTCTCCTCCACGTGGCTGTAAACAGCAGCTGCCACCCCCTGATCTTCAAAGAACTTGTAGAAATATTCCCTTCTCTCTTCACCAACAAATCCCAGGATTTCAGCCCAGACACTGACCTGAGCCTTTGACAGTAACTGTAATGCAGTGGGGCGGCTGGTAACCAGCACTGAGCATCCTGGCAGCAGCTTCTTCTGTATTAAACTGTACACAATGGCAGATACTTTACATTGAACATCAGTGTCTGTGCAGATGCGCTGAGACCCTTTGTAATCCTGATCGTCAGCGAAATCAATCTTTGACTTGTGTTCATCCAAACCATCAAATATAAATAGCAATGTCTCTGGGTATTTCCACAGCTCGTCCAGAACACCACTGAGATAAGGATACTGATCCAGGATCAGACGGTTCAGAGTTATTCTGTCGTTAATGGTGTTTAGGTCACGGAATTTAAAAACAAAGACAAAGTGAAAGTGAGGATAGATTTTGCCTCTGGCCCAGTCATGGACAATCTTTTGCACCATGGTTGTTTTCCCAATCCCGGCCACTCCACTCACTACTGAGGAAGTCCCTGAGAGTCCGGTTCCCTCGTAGAATTGTTTCATTCTGGAAATTAATCGTCCCCCAGAGAAGCTGCTGTGGAACAGTTTATCAGGTCTGATTTTTTCCAGCTCTCCCCGGAGTTGCTTCTGTCTCCACTCCTCGTGGTCTCTGCCTCTCGCCAGCAGCTCATGTTCTACCAGTTTCCGGTGACGGAGATCAGAAATGATTGTTAACTCCGTGTAGCGATCAACCAGCTGAAATCTCTTCACCTTCTCCTTCATCAGGATGGTGTTTACTTCCATTTTCTCACATTGTTTCTGTAACGTCTCCTTGTGCAGTCGCTGAGTGGCTTGATGTAGAACATTAAACATTCATCACGTCAATACAGGAATTATTTTACAGTATTGAGGAATAACAGGGACTTTGAAGACAATAACAACAGCGATTAAACTACACTAGGATATTCGCGTCAGGCGGGTGTCTCAAGGCGCTGGACGGCAGGTGGACATCCCAACCTGTTTCACAATATTCCATGTATTATTCAACCACTGTATTTTGTGGACAATCGCAACAGCTATTTTGCGCAAAGCGTTATCCCACAAGCATCATGGGTGTGACCGTCCAAAATCATTGAATAATTCTTGGCCAGGAGCCGGGAGAGAAACATCCTTCTTATCTTAATTGGTGTCATAAGATTCTTAACATCTACATGGACAAACACATAGGAACTGATAGGATTGATATCAACTGCTCTGCATTGTATTACCAGTGTCAACTAATTGTGTCGATGTTCAGCTTGAATCCACGTCCACTGGCTGTGAGACAAGAATGCAACCAATTGCTCCATGCAAACAAAGCATAAACAACGTGAGTTACACTCACGCCACGATAGATAGTCAGGCCATTATGTGATGGTATGTGAGAAGCTGTCTCTGACTTGTTGCGAGAAAGTTCTTTCCAGTGCAATATTTCCTGCAATATTTGAAGAACTGCTCCCTTCTCTCCAACCCTCCAACAGTTATTTTGAGTTTGCTGTAAATTACCATGGAATTGGAAATGCGTCAAACTGGTTATATCAAACTTGGTTTTGATTTCTCATCATCACATACCTATTAGATGACTGGGGACTTCCAGTACACTCCGGCCAATGGTCACTGTAGTCACTAGACTGGCGCCTGTTTGAGTAGAGTTCATGTCATTAGTTTGACTGAATGGCGTCTCAATGCAGTTTCAGTAAAACATGTCAGTGACCACAGAATGGGGGCACGGTGTCACATCACACATTACCTTGTTCCTGTATTTCAGTCATGATCTTGTTCAGTTTGGGATAATTGGGCCTCATTTTCACAAAGTATTCCCACATCACTCTTTGGGCTCCGGAACCTTTCCCCATCACCAGGTTGAGAAGCTGTTTGGAGCTTTGTCTCCTCTTCCCCTTGTGTGTGAGCTCAGTGAGTGTCTGCAGGGATCAATCATTTATATATTGAAGAGTCATAACCAGTCTCCACTTCCTCCCATTCAGACACATTCAAGTCTCTCCCCACATCACTCCAACACTTCATTGGCTCCCTATCACACTCTAAACTCCTTACATCTGTCAGCCCAGCTCACACCAGACTCCATTGACCGCCTATTACATGATAAACTCTGTATCCCATTATCCGAGCCCTCGCCAGGCTCCAGTGTCTACTTGCCACACACTAAACACTGCACCCCATTATGCCAGCCCTTGCCAGCTCCATTGTATACCTAGAATACAATAAGTGCCGTATCTCAACAACCCAGCTCTCGCCAGGATGCTCTGTCTCCCTATCACACACCAAACTCTGTACCCCAAAAATCCAGCCACCATTAGGCTCCACTGGCTAAAACAAACTGCTATCCATCACTCCTATCACACACACAACACTCCTTGCCTCCTATCATACCAGCAGCTACAGACGCCACGCAGACAAACACAGACTTGGTGAGATTTTAACAAACTCGAGGGAAATAATACAATTTGAATCCAACCTACCTTGTGCTCCTGTGGGCTGATACATTCCTTCTGTGTCAGCATTGAGCTGATAGCTTCCACACCTTCCTCAATGGCCGGTTCCAATCTGTCCCGGTAGAATTTTGTCAGTCTGTGTAGCCGGTAATCATTGTACAGGCCCAGGGTCTCAGTGAATAAGGTGTTTGTACCTGTCAGCCACCAATAACAACATTAGACGTACAGCAATTTAACTATTCCCCAAAACATATTTCAGGAAATATTACCAAATATTGTTGATTATTGTTAAAAACTTCCAGAATAAACAAATGTCACTTGGCCGAATACTCCTTTTAGTGGCTAACATCAGACAGCTGTTTGTCTGAGTCAGTTGGTATCAGTCTCGGTCATGAGACAGATGGTGAGATGAAGCTACAAATTACGACATTAAGCTGATAAACTAGACTGACAATCCCTTGCAGGGCTGAGGGACACTGCGTTGAACAGATATAAATACTCACTCTATACTGGATCATTGGCCCGAGACATGCTTACCTGTCTATAATAATAGTAATAATCCTTGCAATTTCTATAGCACTTTTTATGTCTTCTAGACTTCTCCATTTACTTCGTAGAAATATACTACAAAGTGGATTAGCAGTGTAGATGTGGGCGAACGCGGCAGCCAATTGCGCACTGCAGTGCCCATCATATTGTCACGGATTGAAATGAATATTGTTATTTTTTGATGGATTATTAATGTGTGTGTTTTGTAAGGAAACTTTGCCAAGTTTTTGTCCTGACCCGCCTGGAATCGATCACAGTCTCACACTTGCAGGGCGAATACTCTAAGCACTGAGCTGCAGACCTCCACTCAATGGGCTACAGAGGATAAGAGCCCTCACCTCGCAAGCCAAATACATGCGATAGATTCCCGATCGAGGTGAAAACTCAGGAAAGTTTCAATACTCCACACTTCTCTGTTTACCAGCAGTCAGTAGGGACCCAGTTGTTATTGGATTCACAGATCACAGATGACTAATTGTTTTGAGGCATAAGTATTAGTAAGGAAATTTACCAAAGATTCCACCCTGACTGGAATTAAACCCAAGTGTAACCACTGAGTTACAGGACTCCAGAAATTATTGAGCACATATTGGTCAGAGCCATGTCTTGAGGACCTCCAGAATGTGAGTGTTGTGATAAGCTCTGGAGTCTAAGCAGCTAAATCTTTACTCTGCCATCCCCTCCAAGTTTTATAGTCAGACGATCCTTCGGTCCTGTCTTTTGACCTCTTTAACACTTTAGCAAGGATGTTAAGGCATCAATTTACGATGGATTTTAAGGCATTGGAATGTGTGTAGAGGAGATTTACTAGGATGGTACCAGGAATGAGGGACTTCAGCTGTGATGAAAGGCTAGAGAGGCTGGGTTTATTCTCCCATGGAACAGAGAAGCTTGTGAGGAGATCTAATAGAGGTTTTTAAAGATCATGACAGAGTAAACAGTGAAAAACTATTTCCACCGGCGGGTCACAGATCTAAACTGGTTTCAAAAAGAAGCAGAGTAGAGACGAGGAGACGTTGTGTCACCCAGCGAGTTGCTTGAATCTGGAATGCATTGCCTGAAAAGGTGGAGGAGGCAATTCGATAACAACTTTTAAAAGAGATCCAGACATTTATTTGGGGAGGACGGGTTTGCGAGGTTATGGGGAGAGAGCTGTGGAGTGGGGTTAAATTGCTCTGTTCAAATAGCCGGCACAGAATCGATGGGCCGAATGGCCTCATTCTGTGACGTAAGAGTCTATGATTCTACCTATGGACACCAGCTTTTCCCTCTTCTCGATGACTGACGCTCCCACTGTAAATCACTCTGAGTCCAGATGCTGAATGAAGCACATTTTCTAAGTCTATGTTCCTGTTGTTGGCTTGTTTTCCCCTCACAGTCACGAAAAGATTCTATGAAGATATGAGGAGTTGATTCCTTTCAGTATGACTCTTATGAGAGGCTATTGTACAGTAGAGACATATAGAGCGAGCTCAGTGGATAGAACACGTGCCTAACAAGCGAGAGATCTGGGTTCAATTACTGGCAGAATGAAACCTTATAAAGAGGAAAGTTTCCTTCCTCGACATACCTGATAATAGTCCATTAAAACAAGCAACGCAACCTGACTTTATTGTTATTGTTGTACACAATCACTTCACAGTATATTCTGTGAAGTGCTGTGAGATGTCTACAATATGTGAAAAGCAACACATCAAAATGTGTTGACATTAGTATATTGTCCTTTAGGAAGCTTATTCAGTAAAGTTGGCTATGGTACCTGTGCTCTGAGATCCTGTGGATGGTTTCGGATTCGATCCCTCAGCCATGTTGAATCTGGCTTGATCAGAAGCCCTCTTGAGTAATCTATCAATCGTTTTAATACATTTATAATAACAAATTATTATATTAGTATTTAGAAATCATCAATACAGACTGATTAACCAGTGGAACAGGAGGAAATTAGGAAGAAGTTAGAGATGTTCGGTGATGTCACACTTCACAATTTGTATGCTTCCTCTTGGTGACATACATTTCAGAGATGAATCAACCTCCACATAAACACTGATGACACCCAGCTCTATCTGTCTGCTTCAACCCTTGACTGCAGCACAGCTGACTTGACAGACGCCTCTCAGTCAATAATCGTGGCTGAGAGACAACTTTCCTTAGGTCAACCAGATCGAGAACCTCCTGATTGGCTTCCATTTACACCTGGGCTGACATATGGCAGTTGGATTTTAATGTGGATAAGTGTGAGGTGATAAACCTAGGTAGGAAATTTGATCGGAGGCAATAAAGACTTGGTAGCTCAATCGTAAGGAGGGTGAACGTACAGAGAGATATGGGTGTTCAAGTAAGCGAATCATTAAAGGTAGCAGGGCAAGGAGATAAGGCAGTAAAAAAAGACATTTGGTGTACTGAGCTTTATAAGTAGGGGCATAGAGTATAAGAGTAGGGAGTTTATGGTTAATCTATACAAAACACTGGTTAGGCCTCAGCTGGAGTACTGCGTCCAGTTCTGCGCACCTTACTTCAGGAAGGACACCAAGGCACTGGAAAGGGTGCAGAGGAGATTCACGAGAATGATACCAGGCATGGGGAACTTTAACTATGAGGACAGACTGGAGAAGTTAGGACGTTTCCCATTAGACCAGAGAAGGTTACGCGGGGACCTGATAGAGGTCTTCCGGATCATGAAGTTTTCGACAGGCTAGATACAGAAAAGCTTTTTCCGCTGGTAGGTTTGTCTGTGACCCATGATCACAGTCTTAAGATATCTACCAAAAGAAGCAGAGGGGAGGTTAGAAGAATTTGTTTTACTCAGCGAGTTGTTCGAATTTGGAATGATGTGCCTGAAAGCGTAGTGAGATCTGATTCGATAGCAGCTTTTAAGAGAGAACTAGACAGATATCTGGGGAAGACAGGTTTCCAGGGTTATGGGGAGAAATCTGGTGATTGGGGTTAATGAAAATGACTTGCTCAATCAATGAGCCGGCATAGACTCGATGGGCCGAATGGCCTCTTTCTGTGCCATAACATTCTATGATTCTATGATAACTCCTCAATTAGGAAATAAAGTGGCCTGAATCTCCCCCATCTTTGTTTGTCAGTTGAAAATCGTCTAGAATTCGACTCTCGCTAAATGGTCGGCGCTTCTCATAAACTCACCTCCCATCAACTGACAAGTCCAGACATGAATAGTTTGGCGACAGTCATTGTAAGACTTCAATAGTATTGAGATAATTCAGGCGGCAACGATGATATATATTCCTGCAAGTTTGGCGATTCTAGACATGCATCACAGAATGGATCTGTTACCTCTTCACCTAATGATCTCTAAATCGTACATGAGTAAACACGTGGTTGACAATATATAAAGCCCCCGTCGACACAATCCATCCATCAATCCTCAATAACCTTATAATATTAATAAAACTTTACCCGCTGGACTGTACAGGGCAAATGAGAAAACGCCTGATCTCCAGGTGAGACAGGCCTCACAAACTGACATAAATATTCACCACAGCGTCACAAACGCTACAGAAAATGATGTGTTACTTTTGTATTGTCTACTTTATTTGCAATATTAATTCCGATTCTCACTGTTGTGCTGTCCATTCGTTCCCGCGGGTTTCCTCCTGCTGGAGAGGCAAGCGACAAATCTCAGGATGGTTATGATGCCAAACTCTCCTGAAATGTGACTCTCCCTAAAGGGAGCGGCGCTTCTCGGAAATTCTTAGCCAACCAGTCTGACAAGTCATTGTGTGTTTTACGGACTGACAGAGAGGCACTAGGTTCACAGCAATTTATCCAGAATCAAACACAAACAGAACCCATCTGATGCTATTGCTAATGACCATGAGATGGCCTACAGTTAGTGTCCAAGCACCGAAGGGTTGAGCTGTGGTGAGGAGAGTGGCCATTGCTCTAATCCCGACTCCTTCCTATAGTTACTCCTTCTGTCAATAAGGGTTAGAATCACTGGTGGAAACACTGGGACAGATTTTCAACTTAACCCTTTAGCTGAACTGTACTTCACACACGAGCAAACACCTGGTGTAGAGAAGGTCCGCAACTGACAAAGGGTAGGATACCTTGACTACACCTACATACTGCCCTTGAATACAAACTGTTTTCATGATTTGTCTTCAGATCTCAGACATTCTGGAGTGAATTCCACTTTGCTGGTTTCTGCCCATTGTGCTCATGTGTCAGTATCAGTCAGCAGCTGTGTCTGTCCGTCCATAGTTACTGTCAACATTACCCCCTATCCTACTGTCATAAATTGGTATATTAATCAATGTTTGTGGCGGGGGGATTGTAAATGAAGGATAGACCGTGGGGAGGGATGTGATCTATTGCCTCCTCAGTCCTCGTTAGCTGTGCACAGTAACAGGGAGTCACTGGAAGGGTGGGTAGATTGGTGATTGATGAATTGTTACTTGGTTTGGGGGGGGGGAGAGGAATTCTAGCTCCAATTCAGTTTTGTGGAGAATTCCAATTCAGAGAAGCTGGCGTTTGGACAGGACATCATCAAGTTGTCTTTCACACCGTTAAATTCCAAACATAGCAGCTTTAGGCTTGAACAGGACAATAATTAACTTGACTTTTTGTACTGCGATTTGTCACATCATAGAAATATCTCAAGGCCCGTATCAGACTCTGCACAAAAGTGAACTGAATATATATATAGCCGATTCCACACATATTCCCCTGAACCTGGTCGAGAATTGAGTGACCAAATTCTTATTTATTTAATGATTTGGACGTGCTTACTACACCAGCAAAGTTATTCGCCATCATGATCCTGCTTCCAGGCGGAGGCAAACAGAGGTATGTGTACAAAGCATACTTGCCCAACATTTTGCCCTGTCTTGGCAGAGTATTGATCCTGGGACTTTTCGTTTGTGTGGCTAGTGATCTAACCAACAAAACCAATAACTTTGATTTACATATCGCCCTACATGACGCACGGCGTCGCAGGACACTTGACAAGCTCCATAGCACCTCAATTCAAAGATAAAATGCCATTAATCTTCCCACCTCTGTTTGTCAGCTCAAAAGCTTCTGAAATATGTCTCTCACTAACGAGAGTGGCAGCGTCACCTCCCACCATCTAACAGGTCCCAACATGAATAATTTGCCGACCGCCATTTTAAGACTTCAAGTGTATTCAAATATTTCCAGCAGCAAAGATGGTAAATATTTCATGAAGCTTGGTGATTGTGATCATGCATTCCAACATGGATCTGTTAACAATTCACCTGCTGACCAGTATATGGTACGTGAGCAAACCTGTGGTTCACAGCTTATAAAGCCCCGTCTACACAATATATCCAACAATGCTCAATCAGGTTATAATATTAATATGTTAAGACTCTACAGACTGGACTGGACTGCCACACGATGAAGCGACTGGTCTCCAGGTGAGACAAGCATCACAAACTGATATAAATATCATCACCGCGACAGAAAGCTCTGTATAAACATTCTGGTTAATTTTATATAGTCTACCTTGCTCTTTACTGTGTTAATTCCCATTTCACCTGTTGTGCTGTCTGTTCCCCACCGCTGTGCAGGCAAACGACAGATCTCAGGCTGATTCTGGTCAGAAACTCCCCTGCAGTGTGACATTCACTAAAGGAAGCAACGCTTCTCAGAAATACATATCCAACCATTCGGAAAAGTCACTGTTTGTTGTAGTGACTAACAGAGCTGCTAACATTCATAGCAATCTATCCAGACACAAGAAAATCAAACAATTCACGTTTGCTGTGATTTTTAAATTACCTTTAGATTGCCCATCACTTAACCAGATTCCTACTGAAGGCTCGGTAAACGGAGGGTTGTAGAGCCTAATGTTTCGATCTTGACAGGAATACAGCCCAGTTCTTCATGCATGGAATCAAAGCTTCTACCCAATAACATACACAACACTTAGATGAGACACCCTGAAGTTCCTATCTTCACCGGTGGAACAAATCATATCCACAAGACACTGAAATAAGAAAGGCTTCAAAGGGAGTCAGATGGAGAAGTGAAAGAAGAGAAGAGTTAGCAGATCTCTGCTCACCAGTGACCACTGTGATGGTCTGAGCTGCTCCCTAGGTTGGACGTTTCCCCAGCGACTAGAAACCACCAGCTCCTTCAACAAGTTCTCTCCTGACCAAGAATCAGGAGGCAAGTCCTGGTCTCTCCCAGCCAACCAGCACCAAGCTGTTGGTAATGTGAGACGGCCTGGTGATATGGTTGTGTGTGATAGACGCTCAAACCTGCGATACAGGCAGGTTCAGCCACTGATATACATTCCATTTCAATCACTTCTGACTCTCAAATAGGGAGCGGCGCTTCTTGGAAAAACCAATGGAACCGGTTTGACAAGTCGCTGCCTGTTTACTTCACTCACAATGTTTTATATGTTTGCACAAACCTCTGAACTGAACTAATGCGTTCAAAATACAACGAGAAGCCTACAGTGATAGTGTTATCTGTGCTATAATAATGTTAAAACATGAACTGTTCCTCATACTAACTGTATCAGCCGTCAGCAAGGGCTGGAATCTGATCTGCAGTAGAGATAGTCTGAGGAAGAAATGGCCATTATAAACACACGGCTGAAGTGAACGATGTGCCAAAGTGTGTGTTAACTATTTCACTGCTGACCATGGCTTGTATACAGCAGGATACGCTTGGGACGCAGGAGACACCGCACTAATTAAAAAGGGAGAATGGCGTCTCAGAACACACGACAAGCTCCATAACACTTCAGTTAGCTGATAAAACGCCCTGAATCTCCCCACCACTGTTTGTCAGCTGCAAAGCTTCTGAAATCTGTCTCTCACTAAAGGGAGCGGCCGCTTCAACTCTCACCATCCGACACGTCCCGACATGAATAATTTGTCGACTGCCATTTTAAGACTTCAAGAGTAGTTAAATATTTCCAGCAGTAAAGATGATAAATATTCCATAAAGTTCAGTGATTGTGGTCATGTATTCCAACATGGATCTGTTAACAATTCACCTGCTGACCTGTATATGCTCCGTGAGCAAACGTATGGTTCACAGCATATAAAGCCCCGTCTACACAATATATCCAACAATCCTCAATCACGTTATAATATTAATATGTTAAGACTCTACGGGCTGGACTGTACCGCCACACGAGCAAACGCCTGGTCCCCAGGTGAGACAGGCATCACAAACTGATATAAATATCACCACCGCGACAGAAAGCTCTGTATAAAAATTCTGGTTAATTTTACATGGTCTACCTTGTTCTTTACTGTGTTGATTCCCATTTCCACTGTTGTGCTGTCTTGTTTCCCACCGCTGTGCAGACAAGCGACAGATCTTAGGCTGATTCTGGTCAGAAACTCTCCTGCAGTGTGACACTCTCTAAAGGGAGCAGCGCTTCTCAGAAATACATATTCAACCATTCGGACAAGTCACTGTTTGTTGTAGTGACTGACAAGAGATGCTAACGTTCACAGCAATCTATCCAGACACAAGGAAATCAACCAATTCACATTAGCTGTGATTTTTAAATTACCTTTGGATTGCCCAACACTTAACCAGATTGCTACTGACGGCTGCTAAACGGAGGTTTGTGGAGCCTATGTTTCGCCCTTCACAGGAATAAATCCCAGGTCCTCATGCTTGGAATCAAACCTTCTACCCACTAACATACACCACACTTAGATGAGACACCCTGAATTTCCTATCTTCACCAATGTAACAAATCCTACCCACAAGACACTGAATTAAAAAAGGCTTTAAAGGGAATCAGATGGAGAAGTGAAAGAGGAGAAGATTTAACAGATCTTTGCTCACCAGTGACCACTGTGATGGTCTTTGCTGCTTCCCAGGTTGGTCGTTTCCCCAGTGACTAGAAAACACCAGCTCCTTCAAGAAGCTCTAACCTGACCAAGAATCAGGAGGCAAGTCCTGGTCTCTCCCAGCCAACCAGCACCAAGCTGTTGGTAATGTGAGCCGGGCTGGTTATATGATTGTGTGTGAGAGATGCTCATACCTGCGATACAGGCAGGTTCAGCCACTGATACACATTCCATTTCAATCACTCCTGACATTTGACTCTCAAATAGGGAGCGGCGCTTCTTGGAAAAACAAATGGAACCGGTTTGACAAGTCGCTGCCTGTTTGCTTCACTTACAATGTTCTAAATGTTTGCACAAACCTTTGCACTGAACTAATAAGTTCAAGAACCAATGTTTTATTCAAAATACAACGAGAAGCCCACAGTGATATTGTTATTTGTGCTATAATAATGTTAAAAGATGATCTGTTCCTCAAGACTAACTGTACCAGCCTTCAGTGAGACCTGAAATCTGATCTGCAGTAGAGTTAGTCTGAGGAACAAAGGGCCATTATGAAACACGTCTGAACTGACATATGTGCCAATGTGTGTGTTAACTCTTTCACTGCTGACCATGGCTTGTATACACCAGCAAACACTTGGTGTACAGGGGACATTGCACGAATTACAATGGGAGAATGGGCCACAATAACAAGATACAGTCGCTCTAATCTACATCTAAGATAACCATAAGAAGCACAGTCTAATCGAGTTCTCCCTGCTCCCCACATACACACCCTCAAACACCAGCATACACGCACCCTACATCCATCCCCATATACGCTCTTACACACAATCGCGCACACACCCTTTAACACAACCTTAGACCGTCTCACACACACACCCATTGACACAGCCTTACGCACTCGCCTACACACCTCTTACACATCCAAGTTCAAAGCTCCCCTCACAACTCTCCCACTCACCCACCTTTCACACAGACTTCTCTCACACTCCCCTGACACTCACCATTCATTCACTCATTCCCACGCAAACTACTAACACACACGACACTCAAACACTGAATGAAAAAGCTCACAGCTTCTCAAACAATCACACATAACATCGCACAGTCAATCACACACCCACACAAAACTAACAGCATCATACACACTTACACACATCCATCACAAACACCCTCACGCACATCCCTCACACACCCCTCACTAGCACAGCCCTATCACACACACCCCTATCATGCGTACCTTCACACACACCACTCGCACATCTAACACATACACACAGGCAGATCTCTCACACGCCACTCACACAAACACTCACGCACCCTTACACTCACATACCCTCACAGACATCCCTCTCTCACACACTCCTCTCACACATACACAACCCATACCTTCGCAAGCGCCGAGTCACACCCACTCAAAAGACACACGATCTCATGCACATAACATTCACACACAAGTTCACAAATAATCTCTCCTACACGTTCCTCACACACGCCGCCGTCAACCCCCCCCCCGCCCCCCCCCCCTCTCACACAGACTCGGATCCTTTGAGCTGGAAGTTGTTCCCAGGTCTAGTTGTGTTTACAAACCGTCTGAATTCCCAGCCTTGCCCTCACTCACTCCCACTGTGTGTTGTTTCTCTCCCTCTCTCTCAGCTCCGGCCTCTCTGACTCTGGATCCTGACACAGCCAATAACTGGTTCATCCTGTCTGAGGACCTGACCAGTGTGAGACTCGGAGACAAACGGCAGCAGCTCCCAGACTCCCCGAAGAGGTTTGATGCCTGTGTCTATGTCCTGGGGTCTGAGGGCTTCACATCAGGGAGACATTACTGGGAGGTGCAGGTGGCCAACAAGACAGACTGGGATGTGGGATTGGCCAGAGAGTCTGTCAACAGGAAAGGGAAAATCACAGTGTCACCAGGCAATGGATACTGGGCTGTGTGGCTGATAAACGGGGATGAATATTCAGCTTGTACCTCCCCTCCCACCCGCCTGCCCCTGAGAGAGAGAGAGAGACCCGGGAAGCTGGGAGTTTACCTGGACTATGAGGGGGGACAGGTGATATTTTACAACGCTGACAACATGTCTCATCTCCACACTTTCACCCAAACCTTCACTGAGAAACTCTATCCTTACTTCAATCCCTGTAATAATGACGGCGGGAAAAACTCTGAGCCGCTGAGAATCTGCCGGGAGACAGTTTAATGTGGAGGGGAATCCTGAGCCGGGAAACTGTGTTAGACTGTGATTCCCACCAGGCTGGGGGGGGGGGGGGGGGGGGGAGGCTGGGCTTTTCCTCCAGGTTTGAGCTGAGAGTTTGTGACGGGAAGTGAATACAGAATAAGAATAAGAATAAAACATTTGATTTAGCGACTGTTAGACAAGTAATCAGATCATATGTATATTGTGTATATAATCAGATGAATATCAATTAACAAACATACAAAAACACAAGTACATTGATAGAGCCTTTCATGTCTGGATTATAATAATAATAAAATTTGATAATATGGTTTACGTCTAAATCTCTCCATGACCTTGGCTCCTCTTTACTTGTCTGTCTTTCTCTCTCTCTGTCTGTCCCCCTGTCTTTCTCACTATGTGTCTGTCTGTCTGTGTGTCTGCCTGTCTGTCTGTGTGTCTGTCTGTCTGTCTGTCTGTCTGTCTGTCTGCCTGCCTGTCTGTCTGTCTGTCTGTATTAAGAATAAAAACAAAGCGTTTGAGTTGGCGACTGTCAGTGTCTCAGGGGATCAAACCATCTGTGTATAAACAGACAAACTCTGTGTAGATTAATCGCAATAATGAGAATTGTGAAGTCTGCGTTGGGTTTGGCCGCGTTTTGTGGGCGACACAAACACTGTGTAGACGAAGCTACAGTGACCAACTCACAGGAACAACAGTCCATTTACAGATCGCCTCTCACGTCAGACTCACTGTAACACTGAAGATCACAGTTGATAATAAAGCTGACATGTCCCTGAGTCGCTCCCTGACTTTGGCGTCTGTCCGTCCTTCCCTCCGTCTGTCTGTCCGTCCATCTGTCTGTCTGTCTGAGCGCGAGGCTAACGGTTATTATTTTGAACTGGGCGCGAGACTCACGTGTTTTCCCCGCTCGACGCCTGCGCAGTGACGCCTGTGTCTGCCGGATCACGTGGCTAATGGGTTTTGTTCCTTCAAAAGAAACCGGCGCCGGCGCAGTACCGACCCCCGGGCGCGCGGCTGACTGGCTTTTAACTCGGCGCCTGCGCAGTGCCGTCTGTCTCGCTGTGTGGGCGCGAGGCTGACGGTTATGAGTATGAACTCGGTGCCCGCGCAGTGACTGTGTCTGTCTGTCCCACTGAACTGCACAGAGAACTGCAAACAAACTGTCACTACCGATTGTCAGAGGTCCTCACACCCC
>JAYJKW010000362.1:585000-595000 GCA_035084275.1 Hydrolagus colliei
TAAAGCTCCCTCTCCACTGTGCCTCCGTCCATCTCCCACAGCTAACAGGAGATGAGGGGTCTTTTTCCAGTTATAATTTGGTATTCCATGTGGGTAAACAGTTAAACATTTGAAGTGATGGCAAGTTTGTTTTAGAAACCGGTTTCCCCGGAGGATTTGGTGGGACTTGCCTGTTGCATGCAAAATGCCTTGAAATTTGCCTGCATAATATACAGCCAATACCAAGTAGATTCAATGCTGTGACATATTCCCCACTGAACTGCTGTTAGCTGTGGGTGTTAAAGCTGTAATGTGTTGTGTGGTCCAAGGTTGTTCAACAGCAGAAACAGGAGAAAACTTTTCAAGCACTTGTTACCAAAATTGTCAATATTGCCAATCTGTGTCTTTCAGTCTCTGGGATTCGGTAACATGGGTATATCTCCCAGAGAGGGGGTGAGAGATGGGAGGGAGCACAATAAAAATAATAATCCGTCCATTTGATAAAGGCTTTTGACGTCTGATCGACATCTTACAGCGCTTCATAAAATAATCCGTAAAGTGAATTGAAGGTGTGTTTGTGGGGGAAGCGTGGCAGCCAATTGCACACAGTCATGTCCGGACAAGCAATCGTGGATTGAAATGACCAATTATGTATTAGTGTGGGATATTTGTATTTGATAGCCTCTTCCTCTTTACATATTTGTAAAAGCTCTTGCAGTCTGTCTTTGTATTCCTCGCTAGTTTGCCCTCATATTCAATTTTCTCCCTCTTAATCAATGTTAGGCTCTACATTGTTGATCCCTAAAGCTCTTCCAATTCTCTGGTTTACTGCTTATCTTTGCTGTTTTATAGTTTTCTCATTTGACTTTACACGTTCCCTAACTGCTCTAGTTAGCCACATTTGGACGAACTATACTGTGGCATTCTTATTCCTCAAAGGAAAACGGAGGTAATATAAAGGTTGGCAGCAGGATAACGGTCAGACAGGTAGGAGGGGAACTATGCAGGGCCTCGATAACTCGATTTACAAGCGTGAAACCTGTGTGTGTATCCAGGCAGGTCAGAGTAAAAATTTGGCCAAGTTTACTTACACCACATGCCTAACAATAATCCGTCCAATAGAAAGAAGGCTAATTGGTCATTTGCATCCACGTTTGTTTGTGGGACACTGCTATGTGCAACTGGCAGCCGCACTTCATGCAAAAATGTAGTCAATTCACTTTACAGTATATTCTGTGAAGCGCCTTGTGAGATCGATAATATACGAAAAGCGCTATATCAAAAGCAAAGACTTTAATGTGTTCAAACGAAAAATATGTTATTTGTTCTGTAGATGAATCTTCCTTCGGTAACGTAGAAGAGAAACGTGGACATGAGCAATTTAACCAGAGCCAGACACAGGAGAAGATTGGTGGCGATTTGGTGGCGCTTGCCTGTTCTATGCAAACCACCTTGAAATTTGCCTATAAACTATACGGCCTCTACAAGGCAAATACAATCCTATGACATCTTTCCCACTGAACTCCTGGCAATGGGTGGGCAGCGGGGAGTAACTAGATCAGATCCGAAAGTTATACGGCAGAAGGTCAGCAAGTGATTGGAAATCTGGAAAGCATCTTAGAGGAGTTGGTTTGTTGGCGTGTATTTGAACAGTTATCACATTGGGATGACACCGCTGTTTTACACGTACGTTGATTACATTGCCGACTTTGACAGCAACAACAACAACAACTTCGATTTATATATTGGCTCCTGCAGAGCTCACGTCACTGATCACTGCTCTCCTCATTGACCATGTCTTCGGCCAAGCAAATGATAATGGTAACATCTGAACTCCCTGAACCCAACTCCACCTCCAAATAAACCATTCTCTCGTGGCCTAAATTCATACTCTTGACTATACAGTAACTTCGGGTGTGCACTTGACAATAACAATACCAAGAGAGTTATATTTCTAGATGACATTCACGTCGAATTGCTGAACAATCACGTTACGACTCGAGTTGGGCGGGTGGGGAGTGTCAATGTATGTACACGGGGAAGGACAGTAGGAAAGCGTGGAGAGTTAGGAGGGCAGCAGAAGGCACGGTGGAAGAAGGTGGTCTTGAGACCGGCCTTAGAGGAGGCAAGGGAGGAAGCGAGGCTAACGGATAAGCGTTCTGCTGTCTATCAATCTTGGATCAAACCCCATTAAATATGTGGAAGGAAAGGGAAATAATTAGGTGCACAGGAAAATCTTAATTTTCCTGTGCACAGAAGAATACAGAACTTTGTATTTTGTGCAAAAGGCATGTTGGCGTTTATTACAAAAGCTTAGAATATAAGAGTTGGGAAGTCTTGCTGCAACTGAAGATGCCTTTCCTGAGAACGCACCTAGAATATTGTGTGCAGATTTGGCTTCCTTATTTATGAAAGGAAATACTCTCCTTAAAGTGGGTGCACAACAAGTTTGGTTCATGGGAATAGGGGGTTCAGCTATGACGATAAGATGAGCCATCTAGGCCTATGTTATCGAGAATATCGAAGTATTATAGGGGATCGTATCGTCGCCTATAAGAAAATTAAGGGGCAAGACAGAGTAGGCAGTGGCAGAATATTTTCCCTGGTTGGACAAATGATAACAAGTGGGCACAGTCTTCAAATTAGGGGTCAGCCCTTCCGCTGTTTTTTGATACTCAGACGGTAGTTAATTTTTTTAATTCTCTATTAATAATATTATTCATAATAATGATGCTTGGAATCGATCAAGTCATAATTCCACATGTAACTCAAGGCTTCAATCTATGAGCTCTATACAAGTAAAGTTTTATTGTTGTTATACGTTGGTACATCACCAAGTGATTTACACTTTGAATTAAGTAATTAATTAATTCCCCTAGGGAATCATCCCATATGTTTGTTCCTGGGATAAAGGAGCTCGGCTGTGAAGACAGGTTCGTCTATGAAAACTAGGCCTGCATTCTCTTGAATATGGCAAAATGAGAAACCATAACCAAGGGTCAAAGCCTTTATATATGCGTTTGATATAGCGCTTTCCATATCTTATCAACGTTCCAAAGCGCTTCACAGAATATACTGCAAGGTGAATTTATTTTATATATTTGTGGGCGAATCGTGCCAGCGAATTGCGCACACATAGTCGTCGATTGAAATGACCAATTTTATTATCGTGGTTTTTTTAGTGAGGGATTATCATTAGGCGTGTGTGTGGAGTAAGGAAACTCGCCCAAAGTTTCGCCGTGACTTGCCTGGATTCGAACACAGGTCTCCCCAGCTTGGTCTCCCCAGCTTGCAAGACAAGTGTTCTAACCACTGAGCTACAGGAGCTCGCACTGAGTTGACAATACAATTATTCACTCAGATATAAGTTAATTTATGGAATTGTCTTCCCCCAAAACTGTAGATGCTCAGTGTGTGAACCCATTAAAGCCTGGGATTGATAGATTTATTATCGATCAAGGTATTAAAGGATATGGGAATAAGGCGAATAAGGGACATATGGAGTTATATTCTTCCTCTACTCCTGATTCTTATGTTCCTGTATGTTTACCCAGTATCTCCATGCGTTCCTGCAGCACAGCACAGCCTAGACTGTGAAGCGCTCGGAGACATGTAGAAGTTATCAAATGCAATAAAATATGCAAGGATTCTTATCATTAATCCCCGCCTTCCGTCTCACCCCATCTCTCCTCAGTTCAACTTTGAGACAGTAACTGGCCATCGCATTGGGACGTCCTCTTGACGTGAAAGGCGTTATACAAGTGTAATTTTATTATTGTTGTGGTTGTCTCATCTCATGCCTTCGAAAAGTATCAGTAGTGATTGACAGGTTCACTGTAAAGTGAACTCACTCCGTATTGTGTGGACGACATGCAGTTAGAAAGTTGTTGTCATGATGGTTTATTGAATATCACTAACTCCACATGTAGCTCAAGTGTTCAATGTATATGCTTTATACGTTTGTACATCATCAACTAAATTAATTCTGTCAATCAAGTATTTAATTAATTTCGCAGTGTGTTGGCTACGAACCATTTTTGAAGAGTGAGTTGAAATGATCGCTTTATGTGGGGTGGGTTGTGTGAAGAAGAGAGTGATGAGAGGTAACTTGTTTTATTCTTGGAATGGGGAAAATGACAATACTATTGATAATAATAATGCTTAGAATCGATCAGGTCATAATTCCACATGTAACTCAAGGCTTCGATCTATGAACTCAATGCGAGTGTAATTTTGTTGTTGTGATATGTTTGTACATCACTAAGCAAATTAAATTGTGAACTCAGTAATTAATTAGTTCCCCAGTGAGTTGTAAAATCTGAATTATGTTACAAACTATAAGGAAAGAGTTAATGTTACAGATCGACATGGAGAGGGTTGTGTGAGGAACAGTGACCTGAAATGCACTATGGCTTATCCTTGGAATGAGTAAATTGTTAACAACATGAATGATAGTAATACATAGAATCGATATAGCGCCATAACACTTCATCAAAATGTCTCAATGCGCATCAAAGAACATATTGTAACACGAATGGACAATGGAATGTGTGGATGAAACACGGCAGGAAATTGTGCACACATTCACTAACTCAAACATTTATTCCAGTCTTATTTTCCGCACTCGCACCATCATTTGTGGGCTCTACTGCCACGAAAATGTTGCTGACAGTTAGAAAGTTGGCCAGCAAAATCAGAGTGAATGGGAGCCTCCGGAGTGTCATTATATCGAACAGGTTAAATGATTCCTATGTGTAAGAAATGAGGTGACTTGTGTTATATCGACACGTTGTTGTATATTGTACAAACACCCCCCAAAAGAGCAAATGTATTACACGCACAAAATCACATTCAAACCAGAGCAAGCGTTCTTTGCAAAATATATTTATTGTCAAATCAAAGCCTCCAATTCAATGAGCAAACCACATCCGGTCTCCCACTGCCAGATTCTGTTTCTACTTTCGGTGTTAGTCTAACTAGCTCATTCTGAACGAACTTTTACGTCTTAATAATAATCTTTGCGTTTGATAGAGCACTTTGGGAATCTTCGAAACTGTGTGTCAAACCGCTTCAAACAATATACCATAAAGTGAATTGAAAGTATATGTGTGGGCAATACAGGACATCCAATTGCGCACAACACTGACACACAAACAGTCATTGATTGAAATGAACAATTTCTTACAGTTTTCTTTTTGGGAATAGAATTCGATGTGTGCAGCCAGGAAACTTTCCCAAGGTTTCGCGCTAAACTGCCTGGATTCGGACACATGTCTCACGCTTTTATGGCGAGTGCCAGAACTGGGATACAGGACTCTGTAAAGAGATATATTACAGCACTCAGTCCCGCTCTCTCTCTCTGTCACACACATACATTGAGAAAAAGGATTACGCGCTCACATGTATGTGGTGCTAACATTCTCTGTGTCTCTCCAGCTATTTTGCTTTCACAGCCACATGCAGTGGCATAGCGTCAAGCACTAACAGAGTCACATGCACTGACAAACACAACCAGGTGTGGTGTCTGATAGCTCAGTGGTTGGAGCACTCTCCTTTACAAGCGATACATCTGGATTCAATTCTAGACAGGGTACAACTTTGGGCAAGTTTCCTTACACCACACGATTAAAGATAATCGCTCGAGAAAAACAATTATAAATAGGTATTTTGAATCCATACCTGTTTGTGTGTCACTACGGTATGCAACACTGCTGTGCTTTGCACACAACTACACAGTCAATACATTACACAGAATATTCTGTGATGCACGTTTATTCATGAATAATGATTTTATTCACTTGATGATCTCAAGAAGACAACATTAAGTGCTACTTGATGATGGGACGGGCAGGCTGATAGGGACCCCAGCACTATGTCTATCGCGTCACAAAGACACAAACACAGCAGTGGGAAAATTTGTCAATGAAATAATCTCACAATTAGAGTAACAGGAAATGCCAGCCCTTTCTTAATCTCCCCTCTGAATTTAGTCTGAGTCACAGCATAAATAAATGTGTTTGTACAGCAGCTCAATAACTGTAACATGAAACCAGTTCGCCAGATAATATACTTCGGATCATTATACCCCGAGAACCTCATGTCGTTTGTAATCTTCCAGTATAGGAAATATAGAAAATATGTCATCCATAATAATATAAAATTGGCAGAAACAGCAAAAAGTAAAACGATGGATTTCCTCCTGTTTTTCATCTCTGGATCACTGTCTCTCTCACCTCTGGTTCTGTCCCCATCACTGTGTCCCCGCAATCTCCTGCGGGCTAGACTGGCCACCAGTATGTGGCTGACAGTCAGGGCGTTGAGCAGCAAAATTAGAACATATGGGAGTAAAGGGGTTAGAGTGACGCCGAGCCAGTCAAACACTATCCATGGGAGTGAAGTGTAATAGCTTTGTGTAATAATGCATCCCCAGGGTTTATTGTCAATTATGACCAGAGGTTTAAATGCAAAATACGAGGGAATGTTTTTCCCAGTGAGGACAACACTCAACCCCGCTATCACTGCAGCCGCTGTTTTTTCGGTGCAATATTTATCTTTGATTTTCTGCCAACAGATGGCGACATATCGATCTAAGGTGAAAGCGATAGTGAGCCAGACAGAGGTGTCGCTTGTTGCGCCTTCCAGTACAAATAGCACCCGGCAAACGGGAGTGATGTTCACGAACGGATTCCTGAAGTACAAATGAACAATGTTTACAAAGATCACCGTGACAATAACCACCGTCAGATCAGCCACTGACATGGCCAACAGATACATGGAGATGCACTTGGAGAGACCGCACCTCCCTCGAGCCAGGACAACAATCGCCAATAGGTTGACTACAGAGACAAAGAGAAAGAAAAGATCAGACATAAATATTCATTGGTAAAGATTACAATTTGTTGAACGTGTCTCGATGTCCACCACCCATCGAAAAGGACAAAGAAAATGAGTAGTGGGAAGGTGGGATTTGGGGGGAGAATGTGATAGATATACTGAGCGACAGTGAGAGAGCGGGGTAGAGAGAGAGAGAGAGAGCGGGCGTTGGAGAGAGAGTGGGGTAGAGAAACAGACAAAGAGAATGAGCGAGTTGGATACACTAAAGTGGGAGAGATAAACATACACAAACATACACACAGCGAAATGCGGAAGAAACGCCACAGTACGGGAAAGACACAAGAACACAGCCAATGAAAGTGACAGACATAGACTGTCGTTCATGTTCAGAGAGAAACACACATCACAATAGACACAAACACATACCAACAGAGAGAAAGGGAGAGGTGCTGGCAGAGATACAGCCACATTTAGAAAATGAGTCGTTCAGATAGAGAAGTAGGCATATTAATGGAGATTCGCACAAACTGACAAAAACCGAGAGATATGAAGGTCATTTAGAAACGCAAAATTGATAAATAAATAATCCTGGTGTTTGATACAGCAAATTGTCTCTTTTTCAAGGCTTCTCCAAATGGAGCAAATACCTCACCGTGTCCTGTCCCAAACTTTTTGAGATGTCACCGGTCACTCACCTCACGTACACTGCTGGGTTTGCACAGAGAATCAATCAATCGCTCCTCTACCATTTGCCACTTTCAGAGAATTATTTAATTTGAACATAACAAGTCATAAGAATCAATCGAATATATCACCTTGACTCCATGGGTGCAATGTGAATACAATAGTGTTTGCATTAATCCTGTCGCATTCTTTGGGAGTTTTGAATGACCAAAAATGGCGTTGTATCAAATGCACGAATCGTTGCTATTGAGTCCATCATCTTGAACCAATATCGGTCTGTCTGTATAACATGCCAATGTAAAATGCCTTTGCAAACGGTACTTTTGGTTAGCGTAGTCAATTAAATATATTCGATTGTATCTGATTACATTTATATGTTCAAATTAAATTATTATCTGAATGCGGCAAATGAGAGATGAGAGATTGATCCCCTTTGCAACCCAGCATTGCATGTAAATATTCAAATGCTCCCAAATGTGAAAGGCGATTCACAAATTGTGATTCTTTGGTTGTTGATGGAGTCCAGTGTGCGAATATGGAACCAAAGCTCACACCTCCCTGATTCAGCCGGTAAACTGCGACCATCAGAGATTAGTCTGGAAACATGCATTTGATATAACATCTTGTAATATGTTCATGTCTTCTGAAATCGCTTCATGGAATATACTGTAAAGCTAATCGACTTTATTTTGTGTGGAACTTCGGGAGTCAGATGTTCACAATAGCGAACCACAACTATACATTTACTAAATGGCTAAATAGTTATTACATTGCATCATAAATAAATAACATTATCAAAATGCCATCGGGTTCACATGACCTATTTTCTCTTTTGAATGTCGCCCTACAATCACTAATACCTAAGCAGGCAAACTGGAGATTTGTTACTAAGTTTTTATTCTTGCTACCGCACGTAGTTAAGAACTTACATCCTCACAATTTATTTGATCATCAGTGGTCAATATCGTGAAATAGGAAAACAGGGAATTTCAAGGATTAAACAAAGCACCATTTGCTGATTGAAAGGTGAGGTTCCTAAACTGGGTCAGGCTACATTCTTTACTGCAAACTAACCCAAATTCTGAATCGGATAAATCACTTGCCAGCAATTCCAACAGCAGCGACAATCGGGTAGTAAATTCTTTCTATTCTTCGAATTATCGAATCATGCATCTTCACGGTGACAAAATGAATCCTCTCCTGCAAAAAGCAGCTAACGCAAAAAACATTGGTTCTCAAGAGCATAAAACGGGGTCTTATTTAAATGAAAGTGGGGAACGCTCCTTTGAGCAATTTTACCGCACAATCCTGTGAGAGTTCGTGCCGTGTGCAAACAAAACATTATCTGCCCTGAGTTACGCAATTCACCCCAATGATGTAATTTGGGGGCAGCTGGGTGTCCATCCCATGATGAAACCCAGGCCCACAACACCACACACGTCACCGTGTGTCAGTGCAATGTGTTGTTGTTAAAGTATCTAAATCATCAGAGAGATGCACATGTGAGTGTGTGTCCCCCACCTACACACAGTATTCCCCAGCCTGGAGTGTGTGTGTACATTGTCTACACAGGGGCCACTCACCAGCATTGAACCCATTACCTACAGCATTGGGCACAGCTTGGGAGGGACAAAGGCCTTTGTGACCACAGTGTGTACAGGGCGCTGAGGTCACTGCTGCAGACCCGTTAAAGGTGATAACGCTTTCCACAAAGGATATACTGCCATACAATTCCAATATACTGCCTTACATTGTATACACCTGGCTGTGAAATGCTTATCAGCCGCAAAGGAGTAAATCTCTAAATGTCTCTATCTCTGTCTGTCTCTCCCTCTCTCTCACTGTGAGTGTGTGTGTGTCTGTATGTGTGTGAGTGACTGTGTGTCTGTGTGATGCATTGCATTTACGAAATAGCGGTTAAAATGAGGTTCCAACTGTCTGTACATACGGATGCCACAATATCCCAGCTCCCATTTCAAATAGTGCAGGGAGATGCTGTAATTGTCCTGGCCAACAGTCCCAAAGACACAATTGATCACTCACTTTATGGATGAATCCTACACTTCACTGTGCGCAAAGTGTATCTTGTATTTTGAATGTATAGAAGCACTATTCCAATAATCAAACAACAACCACAACAACAACAAATTACATTTATAGAGCAACTTTCACGTCGCGAGGACGTCCCAAGGCGCTGCACAGGAGGCGTGTGACCCGAGCTCGGAGGGGAGTGTTTGAGAAGGGGTGAAACACGAAGGGGAGGTAAAAGAGTTCGGGGTGGAACAAAAGGCACGATCGAAGAGGAAAGTCTTCAAACCGGCCTTGAAAGAGGAAAGGGAAGAGACGAAACGGTGGGATTGAGGGATGGCATTCCATAGGGTGGGAGCGGAGAAACTGAAGGCCCGGCCTCCGATGGTGGGGCGGTTCGGGCGGGGGGCTTGGAGCAGGCCAAGTCCTGCTGAACGGAGGGTCCGGGTGGGCGTGTAGGGGGAGAGTAGATTGG
>JAYJKW010000362.1:597500-600000 GCA_035084275.1 Hydrolagus colliei
CAGAGACAGAGAGAGAGTCAGAGAGAGACACACACACAGAGACAGAGAGAGAGACACACACACAGAGACACAGAGAGAGACATAGAGAGAGAGAGACACACACAGAGACAGAGCGAGACACACACAGAGACAGAGCGAGACACACACACAGAGAGAGACACACACACACAGAGAGAGAGAGAGAGTGGCTGAGGAAGAGAGAGAGACAGAGACTGAGAAACAGAGAGACGGACAGAGAGAGAGACTGTGAGAGATTGAGAGAGAGAGAGAACAACTGAGACAGAGAGAGAGACAGATTAACAGAGAGACAGACAGAGAGAGAGAGAGAGAGAGAGGGAATGAGGGAGAGAGACTGAGAGAGAGAGAGACAGAGAGAGAGGGGGGGGTGAGAGAGACAGAGACTGAGAGAGAGAGAACGACTGAGACACAGAGAGAGACAGAGAGAAACAGACAGACAGTTCCCTCCAATCAGATTGCAAAGCTTTTTGGCTGCTCTTTTCTGGCATAAGTTATTTAGTGGATGTGTTCAATCTGTAATTTGTTGGCCGCGAAAAGGTTATTCGTTGTGACGGCGCTTTTATTACGTTTGTAATTGTACATGTTTGTAGCATTGGAGAGAAAATGAGATATTTGTGAGCGGTATCGGTGAAGGGTCGTATTAAATCCTTATGGGTGACAGGTGTGTGTCAAAAAGGCGCATCGAAATTAGCACTTCAACGCAACTGATTCGTGTCAGGCTTGGAGATTCATGCGAATCCAGAATGATCATTACATATATTCCACATAACTAAATTGGCCGTGCTCTTAAATCTGTTAAAACGATCACCTCAATTCAGCGACAACCTGCTATCGACGATCCCAAAACAACCAATGGCCATTATTGTTTAGTCCTGTCGGTGTACAGACGCCCTTTTCAGCAACCGAATCTAGTCCAGTAAGCTGGTCAGTGTGAAATTGGAACGCATCCAGAGGATACATTAATAGCAAGCACCTCTCAGGCCTCATTTATCTTATGTGCTGAAGCAAGAACAGCCGGTAGTTTCACATGCTTTTAGATAAACCTACTGGAAATATTACAGCGATAGCAGAAGTGGACAGGAATATTTTTCTTTGGTAAAACCACTTCTTTTCTCTTTGTGGCCAATGTAATGCACAGCATCCAACATAGCGTAGACATACACAACTGAGACATTGGGAAGCCTGAAAGCAAGTATATTTACTGTACTGTACTCTGCAGGTGAACGCAGCAGCCAATTTGAGCAGAAAAACGTCCCACAAACGTTTAGTCAGGAAGTGAACAACCGATTTTATCTAGAGAATGGTTGGCTAATACACTATAGAGATATTCCCTCCTCTTTTGAATTATGCCATGGTATCTTTAATGTTTAATGTCTCATCTAAAGGATGTCACCACAGATAATACAGCATATCCCCGGCTCATACACTGTAATATGAGACATAATTAATCAATACACTGAGTTGAATTAATTTCCTACTAATCTCTTACAATATAGTATCACATAATCCTACAGTTAGTTGTTGTGTATTATACATTTCTTGTAAAGTTAGTAAAAAGTCAGATACAATTTCTCTTCGGGTTTAACAACAGAATCCTTCCATAACAAAGTACACATATCACAAATATACAACAGCGACGACTTACATTGAGAAAGCGCCCTAGATGCCAGGCGGTGTCTCGGAATGGTTATCCATGTCGAAGACCAAGGATGAACCAGTGGGAAGGTGGCAGTAAGCGCAGTTGACGAGATAGTTGTTCCCTGAAGATGGGAAAAGTGGGGGCAAGGCAAAGGGGTTGAGAGCAGGGTATGAAGTTTGGTGCAGGTGAAAATGCGGGCGGTGGAGTTTTGGATGAGCTGTATTTGATGAATGGTGGAGGAGGGGAGGCTGGCGAGGAGGGCATTAGAGTAGTCCAGCCGAGAAGTGACAAATGCGTGGACCGGGGTTTCGGCAGCTTTGGCGTGAGGTCTTGTTGGAGATGGGCAATGTGTTGGAGATGGAAGAAAGCGGTGCTGATCAGAGACCGGATGTGGGGGAGGAAGGATAATTGGGGGTCGAATCTGATACTTAAGTTGTGCATAGGTTTGGAGAGTTTTAAGGACAGGTTGTTAGGTTGAGGAGGTTGGAACTGTGGGACAGAAGACGATGACGGCAGCCAAAGAGTATGGCTTCTGTCTTGTTGACGTTTAACTGCAGGAAATTTGTGATGATCTAGCTCTTGATATCTTAGAGGCAAGCTAACTAAAGATCAGGGGACTGTGGGTCACAGCTGGAGGTGGAAAAGTGGAGTTGAGTGTCATCCACGCAAATGTGAAGTTAACCGTATGTCTGAGGATGATATCACCAAGTGGCACCATATAGATGAGGAAGAGAAAGGGGTCAAGGATGGATCCCTGGAGTACCCCACAGCTGGCTGGGCGGAAGCGAGAAGAGATATATAAATACAATATATCTAATATATCATATATGCTTCTAATAGATT